>JARHVA010010175.1:117500-137500 GCA_037957365.1 Torreya grandis
AATTTATAGCTTAATTTATTATATATGATGAAACATATGGCTTTATCATCCCTAGTTTTATCATGAATGCAAATATGAAGATAATTAGGGCCTATCTAAATTCATTAAACCTAAAAACTATATATGATGTGATTTGGAGCTAACTTAACTAATACTTCCTTACATATTGACCAAATTAGTAAATTATTACAAACCTAAACCATTATTTTGTCACAAATAAATACATTAAGTTAATTAGGGCCAATATGATTTTGTTGAACCTGATTGCAAGTCAAGGATGTGATTTGGTGTTAAAAATTAGCTCATATTTCTTGAAATATTCAACCAATTAGTGGATTATTACAATCAATTATGCATGTTAGATGAAATTAAATCATGTGAACCTAATTTTTACTATATAAGACATAATTTTGGAATCAATTGACCTCAATATAATAAAAAAATAAACCAAATAGTCCTCTTATTCAATAACAAAGGAAACTGGGGCCAATTTGAGCCCCTTCAACCCAACTACAAGAGAAAGAAAAAATTTAGTTCTAAATTACCTCTAATTTCATCATGAATTGATGGTGTAATAAAGGACGTGATTTAGGTAAAATTTAGCCCATAATCCTAATTTGTGGATGAATCAATTGTATAAGATTTAACATATAGCTTAATTGACCCTAATTTTATCACAAATGCAAACATTAAGGTAAATGGGACCAATCTAAACCCCTTGAATCTAATTACAAGTCTAGTATGTTATTTGGGACAAACATAGCTCATATTTATTGACATATTAACACAATTAGTTGATTATTATAATTAGTGATGTATGTTAGAAGAACTTGAACCCTGTGTTCACCTAATTTTGACAATATAAAATGTAATTTGGGGGTGAATTAGACCCATTATCATGAAATCGTAAATCAAATAGTCCATTAACTCAATAAATAAGTAATTTGGGACCAATTTGAGCCCCTATATTATAACTAAAATAGTAAGATGTGATTTTAGGATATATTATCTTTGATTTTGTCATATGAGTTAATCAAATGAGTTAATTAGTTTAATTGGGGAGTTGATTTGGCTGAAATTGAGACTTGTGAGCTTAATTTTGACTTTATAAGATTTAATTTAAAGGTCATTCAACCCCATTATCATAACACCTTGAAGTAAATAGTTCACCAATTCAACCATGTAAGTAAATTGGGCCAATTTGAGCCCTTTCAGCTAAATTACAAATATATAATGTAATAGAGGTCTCAATCGACCCTAATGTTATCACAAATGAAATAATCTAACCAATTAGGGATAATGTGAAACCCTTGAAACTAAATTCAATTATAATATTTTATTTGGGTCTTATTGAACATAATTTAAACTTTATAGTATGTGATTTAGACATCATTAAAGAGGTAATTTCATCACATAATATTATAATGACATAGTTAGGTTATATATAACTATGTAAATATAACTCATACATGTTATAACATGTACATGTTATAACACACAAGTGATTTTTTCACAATATAAAAAAAATTCTTCTTTCAATTGCTATTTTTAACCTTGATTGATAATTATGTCCCCACTTACATTATCAACAACTTTATATGGATTACAAGTTGAGGATAAAAGTTGTCAAGCTCATTTTTTGGACCCTACCTTCAAAATATATCAAGTTGTTTTTTTGGACACATGACAATTTTATCTATTTATGAGTGATGGATATTATTAAAATAAGAGGAAAACTTAAAGAATGAAATACTAGAGCAATTACAAGAGTTGAGATAAAGACAAAAGGTATGAATGTATGCATTTTTCTTGAGATAAGTTAAAAACACCACCCCTAACGTAAGAAATGTCATTTATAATGATGAATTTAATAATAATTATTGATATTTATGTAAAATTATAAATTAAGTTTCAATTCCACATTCAATGTATGAAATTTTTTATTTTGCTGATGAAATATATGTATGATGATTTACCCCCTAATAATGAATAAAATGACATGGAAACAAAGAATGATGAAATTAATTATGAATAAATTCTAATGAAAACACTAAATAATGAAAGTAACAATTATTAAACTAATAGTGAAAACACAGATATGGAAACACCCTCTCAAAATATTACACCTTAAGTAATACCTCTTAAAATTTTGCATAGAAAAGGATAGTAAGTAATTCAAGTTCACAAGAAAAATTAAAACTAAAGCATAGTAAAATGTCTAAACACCATTCAAAAAGACTATGAAATAATAAGGGATAATTTATTTCAAAACTTATAATTTAATTGTCAAAAATGTCAATTCTTTGTTTCAATGATGAAATTTATTAAGATGAGACCTATAACATATACCCTAGGACTAATAACATCTAATATGGATGGTGAAGACAAACAAATTGTTGAAAATCTATATGATGCATATCATAATATAGGCATGAAAACACACAAAAAATATTGTAATGTTGCCCAACATATAATTACAACTTATGCAAAAATGAACAAACAAGGAGAAAAAACATGGTTTCAAAAACTAAGAACACTAAACATAAATATAAAAATAATAATGAAAGCAATTAGAATATGTAAAAGAATTAATGATTCCAATAATAATGATCTTTGGAAATTTTATGGTATAGTTACATAAAAATAAAAGGATATGAGATAATGCTATCAAAGATTTACTTGTAAAATTTTAGAAAGGCAATATAGAAGTTTCACCCAATAAATGAGATTAGTGAAAATAAAAGTTGGTTATCATAACCATGAACCACATCCAAAAAAAATCTTAGTTATTACCTAAAAATAATTATAATCTTAAGTATTTATAAAAAAATATTCACATTTATATTAATCAAAGACATTGTGAAATGACCAAGCCTTTTGATGTAAATATAAAGCACACACACACCACTTAATTTTGTAGGCAACATGTTTAATGTTGAATACAATATGATGTTTTTCACCATACATATTTTAATTTGTGTACTTAAAACATTTTTTATGAGTGAGGCATGGAAGTTCCTCCAAAATAAGAAAGGGCATTTATTCTAACCATTTTTTATGAAAGACTATATGGATTTTTTTTAATAACAAAGAATGTGTGGATGGAATTATAGAAACTATGGTGGATTTATAGAATTAAAATTTTATATCATGAGGATAGTAAAAGTGTAATTATACATGAAATATTTAGTTTGAATTAAAAAAAACTATCACATATCCATTGAAATATGGCAAATAATTTTAAAAATGTGATCATGTTACAAAACAAATACTTGGTTTTGAATTTATGGTCAATTTCAACAAGGAAATTGTATATAAGTATTAAAGGCTAATACATTGGTCTCGATCGTTGGATGAATATTTAATTATAAACATGAATGCATTACCACTTCATTATATTATATTAATATTCAACTTTGCTAAGAATTACACATACAAACCACCAATCAAAGTCTAATCAAATTATTTAAAATCATTACATGTTTACATATTCATGAATGTACTTTATAGCATAGAGCAAGGTCAAAAATAATAGGGGATTACCATTTCTATGTCATTGATGATTTATCACATTTCACAAAGTATGTGTAAAGTTATTCTGAGATATTATATGGAAAGTTGACTAAGAGAAAAATTAATTTTAATCAACACTATATTTGATTAGACAATTATACATCCTAAGTAAAGAATTCATGAATGTTTTACTAGTTGATTAGGATTCACATTAGCAATAGTGTAGAACATATTTGGAGTTTCACTAAGGTTGGCCATGGTAAAGAGGAGCATGATGGGGTCGGAGCATGTCTAAAAATATTTATTTCAAGAGATGAGTTGAAATTTTAGGATGTCACTATTTTAACTAATGAAAAACCATTATTCAATGGTATTGCTATAGTATTTTTTTGTTTTTCCTTTAATTTAATTAACTTACTAAAAACTCGATGAAAATCAACATTTATGACAAATACTTGGAGATTATGAGATGGATTTTCACCAATTGATTCTAGTGATTGAGAGATTTTTTTTGGCTAGGAAGAATAACCTGCACATAAATAAACAACTTGGAAAAAAATACACTAATAAATAAATGGGTGAGCTTACTGTTTACGAACTAGCCTCTAGAAGTTTTGAACTTGCTCAAGTGGATGTCAACTCACTTATTTTAAAAATTAAGTGGATAAACTTGAAATTACAATAGATAAAGATATGATAATAATAATGATTATGATTGAATCTTCATTTAAGCTATCAATGTAAGAAAAATATTCATCCCAATAGACCATAAAAACATTCACATCCTCTTGTATAACATAAATTTTGTTATTAATGGCTTCAAGATATGGAGAATAAATAAAGGCGTAAAGTTTTATATCGAAGGCTATATCACTCTGATCAACAAAAAGGGTTTGGGATACTATAGGTAGATTAGTGATATTAATGACATCATATAAAATTCTTGGTAGAGTAATCTACATAACAAGGCCTTACTTAAAATGATATAAAACTATAAAAAATTAAAAACAAGAATCTAAGATTAAAGGCTCAAATTTTGAAAACTAAATATAGTGGATCGATGCCAATCTTGTAAAATCAATTTTAATTTAGAATGAATCGACATTGATTATCTCTAAAACTATACTTAATTAAAATAGACACTGACAAAGACTAATAAATAGTCATAGAGAGATATAGGTTGTAACCTAAGGTCTAGATAATTAGATAAAATTAAAGATACTGATGAAAAACAAGATAAATAATATGACTACTTACCTTTAACCTAGTCATAAACAAAAAAAAATCCTTCTCACAAATATAGGTAGTCTTTTAGGTTCATGATGATGGATATGGATTATATGTAGCATAATTATGATACAGTGATATTAATATTTCCTTAATTTTCTAAAAATTCTAAGTATCACTTCGAATTTTAGAGTTTTTGGTCTTCAATCCAAAGGTTGCATTCGTATAAATGGATCGATGCCAATATGGAGAATCAGTGCCGATCATGGAGAATTAATCATCCATTCACCTAAATCGATAGCTGAAGATCCATTCACATGAGTTTGAGTGTGTTTATGAGCACAAGTAGATCCATTATCATTAGATCTATTAGCATTAATAAAATACGCAAATTTTTCATTTAGATCATCTAAAAAAGAATACATAATTTATATTTTCTCAATAAAAAAAACATGTAAAGTATTTAAAATATCATTTTGACATGCAATTTATTTTTTAAGAGTATTAGTTTCACCATTTTGAAAATAAATACTTTGCATAATTTGCTTAAAAATAATAAAAATGATAAATTTAAAGACCATCAAAATAAAAGATATTGATTTTACTAACATTGAAAAAAAAAATTGAGAAGAAATAAGAATTGATCCAAAAAATATTTTAAAAAAATTATCTTAACAAAAACATAAAAATTTAAAATACTTATCAATTAAATCATTTAACTTGTAAAAGTAAACACTAACAAATAATTAGAAATAATTAAATTAATTCTTAACTAAAAATTTTTTAATAATTATTTATAAATCAACAAAGTTATATATTTGATAAATCCAATTTTTAACAAAAGGATTTATTAAAACTAAAGATGAAGTAAATCCTTTAAAAAAAAAAAAATAGTGGCATATGAAATTTTCTCAATTGTTTTGTTTGTGAGAGAAATAGAAAACAAAATAACTTTTTTGTGTTTGGATTAACCCCAAATCTCACTCCACGTGGGAATGAAAGAGAATAAATATTTTAAGTTGAAAAGAAACTTTCCTTTTGGTTTGTATTTTTTATTTTTTTCTTAAATTAAAACTTTAGTGTTTTAATAAAGCCACATGCAAGGCTAAATTTTCAAAAGTATGAAAACATAAACCGAAAAAAATTATCTACTCCCCGGAGGCGCCACATATGAAGGAATAAAAAGAGTTATTTTTTTTAATTTCAAATTATTGGAGCCACAGAGAGAAAGCAGATTTTTTTTAATTTTTAATTTTATTTCTAAATTTATTTATATTAAATTTTAAATCATATAATCTAAAGCGCCATATGGAAATTAATTAACCAATGATTGAAATGTCATTTATGGGGCACTAGAAAATAAAACTTTGTCGAATTGTAGAAAGACAAAAGATAAAGTAAGAACAAAGCATTCAAAAATTAAAAAGCTTCTTTTTTTAATATTTAAGCTTCTTTTTTAAATTTATTTATCAATTAACATTTTATTTATCAATTAAAAAATTAATATTTAAAATAATTTAATATACATAAATAATTTACCTAAAATTCTTTATTTCATTTATCTTAACAATAATACCTCACGTACTAATTTGACAATAATTACAGAAATTTGTATAAAATTATATTACCAAATTTTAAATTAATTCTTGTTAATTAATTTTTGTTAATTTATTTTATAATTAATAATATTAACATTAATTCAAAAAAGTAACATATAATTATATTTATAAATCAATAATCAAATTAATTTGTATTCATCAATATTTTAGAGTTGATTATATTTTTTATGTTATAATTATATAAATAATTATTATCTTACATGTAATTATGATAATTTTGTTCCCTTCTTTATTTCTCATTTTATTAATAAATAAACAAACAAATAAATAGTGTAGATCATGTATGTAAAATAATTATTTAATTAATATTTAAGAATTTGATAGTTTTTTGGGTTATTATTATTTGTATTTTACCCATGTGGAATATACATAAACATTTAAACTAAAACTAAACCAAACCATGAATATTTTAGAAGATAAAATAAAATAAATCTACAATAAGATGAAAGGGTATTATTATTGTTGTTGTTGTTGTTGTTGTTGTTGTTGTTGTTGTTGTTGTTGTTATTAACATTTCATTTGCCATTTAAAAAATTGTCTTTATAATGGCTTTCAAACTATGACTTGATTTTAAAAATATTATATTTAAAAAAAAATAGTTCAAAGCAAATTTAAAATTGCAATTTTTAAGGGCATTGTTTCCCCATGTTAAGTTTAAAATCAAGCATTATAGCCTATTTGCATGCCTCGTAAATGTACATAGTTGGAAACAATTCCTTTGATGGAACTTAAATGGTGGTTCTAGTGGTTTTTTAAACCTATGTTAATATCTTGAGAAGGAATAATGTTTTCGAATGTAATGCATAGGGTTTTCCATCCTTTTTCTTTTTCTTAATGGCATTGTCCTCATATAAAAATAGTAGTTCAATTCTTTAAGGATGAGAACATCACTTCTTATCAGAATCATTTTGAGAAGCATGTAAGACTGATCACCGAAACATACTAGAATTTCATTTTTTTTCTATTTTTTTTAATAATAAAAATTGAAATATTATAATTAAAAAATGGTTTGAAATTTAATAAAAATAAAAATATACTAAATACTTTTAAATATAATTATAAGAATATTTTTAAATCGATATTTTAGATTACCTTTCATAATCCATCATCAAAATGAATAATAAATAAATAAAATTTATAATGTTAAATCTCTATATATTATCTCCTATTTTAAAACAAAGTTCTTCCCCGTTTGCTCTTAATTTTGTCCTTAGACAATGCGTTCACATTATGGTATTCCCCTTTTGCTTGTTTTATGATCTTCAAAAAGCATTCAATTTTAGGAATCAAACCTTTAACTTTATTCCTCCACTTATATGATCAATATAAATGCTTTAAATCTTATTAGTGATAAAATGGATTGTCATTTTAAAAATCGTTTTGGTAATGATACAATACGTTACTTCATATGATTGAAAGTTTATTGCATTCAGAATGACTAAGTTTTTTACGGCTTAACTTTCATGGATTTTGTCTTGATGCACTAATTATTGGCCATTTTCAAAATTTATTCAAATGCACGCATTTCAAAAACTACGAGATTTTAGGGCTTATCATCTTATACTTTACGCATTCTCTTATAATGTTAATTATTATTTTACTTGCTCCAAATTTAACAATTTGATGGCTGACTACGTTTAAAATTCGCACGCAGATTTTTCCTATAGGCTTCGTGATATCACGCTTTAATGTAGTAGGTCGAAATATTATGTGATCAGTGTCAATCATGGGACACCATGCATGACGATGTTGTTAACTATGCATCTTACAATGCTGGCATAGCTTCATAGTATTGAATTATGAGAGTTTGAGCTATTCAAAGGACTTCACGCGTCATGCTCACAATACCTCAACATCTTAATCATTAAACTTTACGTACCGGATTCTTAGAGTTGTGTGATTGTGAGCCAACTGCAGAATGTCACATGTCACATTCATAGAGCTTCGCAATCATGTATTACTCTCTAGATTTAAAACTGACTACATGATTATGAGTCAATTAAATCATGTCATCTGTCATAATACTTTTAGTCACACAGTCTCACACATTCAAAAATTACTTTGTAGGGTCACATACACTACGTGCATATGAATAAATAGTGGAGTTCCGCGTATCAGTTCATTCTTGGCTACACTTCACATAGTCCACATTGAAATTTCAAAGAGTCTGTGATGACTATCTTCGATGGGCACATGAACGTCACCCTGTGATCCAATGCCAAAAAAACATAAAAACATATATAACAGTTCAAGGATGCATGATATCACCACATGGAAGGCTAGAATTCTCCACTATCATGGAATTAAAATTGGCGCCCATCACTAGAACGTTTATCTATCATGAAATCATTAAATTTCCCGAAATTCTCTATCATTATGGATGATCGCACATAGATACATAGGGATAATTGATAATCATGGCCTTAATTTTGGAGCGAAAGATTAAAAAAACACAGAGAAAATTGAACTTGAAATATATGCAGGGATTGGTCAGCATTAATTGCGGGAGAGGGGAGGGGGTTTGGAATTTGGATTATAATACATTTTTAGAAATATCAGCTTCAAATATATAATATCAAATATCTTTGGTTGTGTGTTAAAGATTTTTAAATTATAAAAATGCCATGGGAATTTTAATAGATTTAAAGTTACATTGCATGGATAAAATACGATGACACTTTGCATGATGTTTAAGGGAAAAATATGAGCCATGTCTTAGTGAAAGCCTTGTTTCAAGGTATCTTTCAGATTATCATAGCTCACTTTATATTTATATTTAAAGGTTTACTTTTATTTTAAGATGTTATGTATACTTTAAGATTTGCTTTGTTTTTAATATGGGATCACATACATTTGTTTCTACAAAGTAAAAGTGGTATCACTGAGTTTTATAAATATTATGTATTGAGAAACTTTTGTTTATAAAAGTTTTATAAGACTTGAAAATCTTAATAAATCTTTAGAAATATTTTTTTTCAAATTAACATAGCTCACTTTATATTTATATTTAAGGTTTACTTCTATTTTAATATGTTTTGTATATTTTAAGATTTACTAGAGTTTTTAATATGGGATCACATGCATTGGTTTTTACAAAGTAAAGGAGGTGATTATTGAGTTTTATAAATTAAGTATTGAGAAATTTTAGTTTATAAAGGTTTTATGAGACTTGAAAATATTAATAAATCTTTAGAGATACCTTTTTGAGTTTGTTTTTTATTTAAGTTTTTAAAAAGAAATGGAATAATATTGTATTTTATTAGCCTCTACTAATCACTTTTATACTATTTATTATAGAAATGATAGATTTAACAATTTTGCTATTATGAACATTTGAGTTAGTAAATATCTAATATTCTATTGTTATACATGTGTGTGTTATTTACTATTTCCTACAGTAATTTGTATATTTATAAAATTGTTTTGGTATATTGATATTTTAACTATTCTCTATGATCAATTTATCTTTCAGAGATATATTACTGAAATTCACTCATAATGATTAGTCATTAAAATCTCACACTATATTTATTAATAATTAAGTTCATGGATAGATTTTATGAATGATAGTTGATTTGTAATACATATTAGAAAGTTTTTCTTAGGCAAAAAGAATACTAAGAGAAAATTTTATTCCCTTTTTACCCTACCCTTACCAATATTTTATTTTTTATGAGCTCTAATTATTGTAATAAAACATCATTTTAACTATCCATCATTAACCATTTTTTTGACACAGACAAACTTAGCTTGATGAGTTGTAGGTCAATGGTTTTTATTCCACAATGACTACATAGAAGAGTTACAATTTGTAAGTCATACCCGGGCTTAAATTACCAATAATCTTAAAATGAGATGGTTAAAACTCATTGTCTGTGGTGTGCATAAAGTTCACATAAAAATATTAATTTATAACTTTAATAATATCCCTTTGTGATGAATTTCATGTAATGTGTTTTCCTAATTATGTCAAAAAAATGTAAAAAATCAAAATCAAAAACTCAAAGTGAGTGAGAGAGAGGGGTATGGCCTAATTTGGGGAAATAACCATTAATATTTGTGGTGTTCATCATGATATTCCTAAAAATTATTTAAATTACATTCCCTAATTTCAAAATGATAGAAAAATCAAGAAATATGTTCATGCATTCTAAAATTCTTTTAGAATTTTAAATATTCATCATGAGGATGTAGCCTATAGGTGATTTTTTCACATTAAATGGTCATCACTATGAGTAGTTTATAATTTTAATGCCTAATTTAATTCACAATTGGAATGAATTATAAGATCATTTATTGTATCATTTGAACATCTCATTGATCCACTTGATTTTATTAATCTACTACTCATACTAAAAAGATAGCCCACTCAGTTAATCAGAGATTTCAACCTCAAATTTTAAGAGATTTAAAATAAAATTCCCATTATCTATAGACCTCAAGAAGCCATATTTATAGATATATAATTCATTATTTGTATCCCCTCATATCTATGTGTTATAAAATATCTACATCAAACACATTAGCTTGAGCATATGTATAGTTTGTCACTGTAGACATGTGATTTTTTTTCTCAAACAAAAAGGCTAGTCCTTGTGATCAACTATACATGGTTTCAAGATGATATACCAAAAATTACTTAAACATAAAAAAATATATATAATTTTTACATACTCATCATTTAGATCAAACCTCAGGTCATAATATTTTACCCATCACTAAACAAAATTATGATCTCTTTGTTCAACATGACATAGAGTTAGATATTATGATTGAATCAACTAAAACATTTATTATTGATAAAAATGAATGTGATACTAATGAATATGATGGTAATGTGTTAATAATATTTTGATAATGATGTATAATTTCACACATCATAGGATTAATTGTAAGATGAAGAACAATCAAGCAAGAATGAACAAACATCTTACATGAAATTCAATCAACATTTTATCCTATTAGTCTTGATTTATTAGAGAAACACATTGGTAATAAAATGATAGATGACACAGGGGATGTGAATGTAAAAGACACAAACTGTGTACCAAAAAGGATGTGAAATCCCCTGTGGTGACACTGATATGTTTTCCATATTCAAACAAAGATATAAGATCTCAATACATGAAAAATCATAGGTCATTCAATCAAAGCCATTGTTAAAAGTAGGGATATGTTAAAAACTATACCCAAAGTTATTGGTTTCACATTATGGAATATGTTTATAATATTCCCCTTTCTGAAGACCCATAAATTCTAATGAGAATTAGATAACTGAAAATGAATGTGATAAAGCATTTGGGAATTCCAAAAAAGTTAGTCATTAGAAGATGAGCACTTTATTAAATAATATGTTATACTAAAAACCACTATGGAGTAAAATCAAATTTCTAATATAATTTTATTGCCTCAAAATATTATCCTCATAAAAGAAAAACTAGCTAATGATACTAAAATTTTGAAAATTTAAGAAACAAATAAACATATTGAACCCATAAGAAATGAAGAAATGGACACTTATTCAATAGATGAATTACATTTAAAAAATTGGTGCCCAATGTTCCTTTGATTCCAAACCTCATAGAAATCTAGGTATAATATTTCATGAATTCATTTGACATGGATTTTAGGTATGTTTACCTAAGTCCAATGCCTTTATCAATATCATCCTTAGTAAGTATCATCATGGTAAACATAAATTTGTGAATCTTATTGGATTTATAATATAATTTTTTTAAATTATTAGATAGGGTTAAAATCAAAATTTGAATGGTCTTGAAACCTTTTACAAAGGAGAAAAAGATATAACATTAAATAACAAATGAGATGTCTCTACTAGTAGTAAAAGGGACAAGAAATAATACACAATAAATGAGGTGTTATAAAAACTAACCAAACAACAATAGTAAAAAATTTCTTCATCATCTACGAGTCTAGAGATCACCAAATAATGGGAACTACCTTCCTCTAACAACCTAGTTACCATTGGTAATCTTCCACATACCTTCTATAAAGTTGCCAATGCTTTCAATTACCTTATGTGATTGTGATCAGAGGCCCCCTAAGCAAGGATCCATGTTGGATGCTTGGCAACTATTTTACATTTTTTTTTTGTACCTTGGTACATTCTCCCTTATCTTCCTCAACTTCTGGCTGATTTGAGATTGTATTATCAACTAGTTTATAGGGTTGAGATTTAACTTCTATTGATGTAGATTTTTTTGGTTCTATCCTTAAGATAACACTTTCTATATTCATCTCCATATAGATATTTAACTTGATATTTTTTGGATTGTGACATAGTTTTTCCTTGAATTTTCCATCAAGTTATTGTCATTCCAAAATGGGATTTACAGTTTCTTATTCTACACAAAAGATTTGGGATACTCAGAAGATGAGGTTGAATCCTTAAAATTATGATCTACCATAATTGTAATATGGGTAGTAAGGGAGTCTTTCCACCAAGAATAATTTTTTTTATTCTAAATTCATTGTTGTTTGTTATCACATGTCTTGTATGGAAATATTTATGTAAACAAAAAACAAGTCCTTCATAGTCTATAAATTGTGACCAAGAGTAGTCACCTACTTTCAAGATTATATTTTTAGATAGATCTTCAGAGGTGTCTATGTTCACCAAGATCTTGGAGTAATTAGTATGGGAAAATTAATTAGTTTCTCAATGGATTTATAGACATTCCAATAGAAATTTACCAATCACTTTGAGTCTAGATTTAGTCCATAATTGAAGAGCAATATGGGGTAGGAGAACAAAAAAAGGTTTTACATTAAGTGGTTTGATAAAAGGGTTAAAGGTTAGGGACCATGGTTTGAAGATAAGGGATGGTGATTCAAGATCCACAACTAGTCTTGAATCTTCTCCCCATCTTCAAAGTGAGGAAAAATAATAATAAAAAAGCTTTTTACCCATGGGTATATTTCAACTCTACCTTCTAGGAGGGGTTGCCAATTATTTAAAATCGATGCATGAAGTTTGATATTTATGCTAGTAATCCATGAATCTAAAAATATCTCTATGGGCTGAAAAATATTTCTCTAATTTGAGTATCTACCTAGATTCCTCCTTGTCAAAGATAATAATTGGATCAGAGGAATATGACTTGAGGGTTTTTGGATTAGGTTTTGACATAGATTTATAAGACATACCTTCAATAAATTATTTGGTCTTAGACCCCTTGCTACTACCATGGCCTTCATTTTCATGAAATCTATGACCCTAATTATGGTAGTTTCAGAATTTGTATTATTCATCCAATGCCATGAGATGACTAAGATATCACCATGCATCGTAGAGACTTGGCTGATGCTGGTTTTAGACATTTTAATTATGGAAGGGACTATTTTCCTATTAGATCATGAGCATGTACGTAAACCTATTTCTATGTGGAAGCATTGTGGCCATCCTATCATCATCCCTCCACTTACACATCACATGGATCAATTACAAGGGAAATATGGTAAGGGACCATAGGTTAAACTTTAGGACTTGTGAGCCCAATAGGGTACTATTAGTTCTAAGGGAGATGGGTGGGAGAAAGTAGTTTGAATTTGCATTGGGTGAGAGTGAGTAAGCATCCATGGTATAATAATAAATGGAATTATGAAAACAATACAAATATTTTATTGATATTAAAAATTATTGAAATTTTAATTTTTTAAATTATGATAGAAGTTATTTGAAGATTCGTGGATCTTTTTGTTGATTGTGAGTAGACATTAGTTCTATACTTGTATGCATAAACAGTGTTTTAATATGTGATAGGATGGACTTAGAATCAATTGATTCTTATTCTAGTCCATTGTACCTATCTGATTTGTAATGAAATTTATTTGATAAACTTATGTTGAAATATTGGTGATCTAATGATTGAAAACATTGAGGTTCATGATTGATGTTTACTTACATCATATGATGTTGTATGTTTGAGTTGTACTAGATTTATATAAAATTGATTTTCAATATATATATATATATATATATATATATATATATATATATATATATATATATATATATATATATATATATATATATATATATATAATTTAGATAAATAGAGGTATATATATGAGTATGCCAATAGGTAAATCATATATCTAATAAGATGGTCATGATTCGGTAGCACAGAGTTAGTGTGAGTGAAATCGACACATATTTTTAGATCCAATTTATATAATGAAAACTTTGGAAAAAGTAATGTTATAGTTGAGACATTGTCATTTAATTGTAATTTTAGTTTTTATGTGTATGTTAATATAATTTATATAGAGGAATGGATTCTATGGTATATTTGATTACTACATGTAATAGATGTAGTACACAAATGGGTTTTGCTTGATTTCTTGGTATCCACACTATTTTTATCTAACCCTCCATGAAGGTTAGGGACACTTGCAATTGGGAGGTGTGTAGGATACCATTATTTTGTGGTTAGAGGTAAAGCATTACAAAGATAAAATTTGATTCCTCCTTTTCCCCTACCCTTCCCTCATTTTTTCATGAGATCTAATTATTTTAATATATAATCATTACAAGTATCCATCCTTTTGTGTTTCTTTAGAATTATATGATCTTAACTTGATGGGTTATAGGTTAGAGGTTGATATTCCACAATTACTACTAGAAGAGTCATAACCTACAAATCTTGTCCTTGGATAAAATACAATTAATGATAAAATGAGAAGGTTAAAACTTGTTATCTATGGTGTGCATAAAATCCACATTAAGATTTTAATTTAACACTTAAATAATGGACATTTGTAATGAATTTCATGCAATGTTTGATTTTTTTGGTTAAATATCATAAAAATTAGGAAAAAGAAATTTAAAAAAAAAGACAAAGAGAAAAGTATGACCTATCTTGGTGAAATAACAATTAATATCCTTGTTTTTCAACATGATATCCTAAAAATATGTTTAATTACATTCCCAAATTTCAAACTGATATAAAAAATAAGAAACATGTTCATGATTTCAAACGTGTTATTATGTTATTAAATATTTATCATTGGGATGTACCCTATAGGTTTTTTATTTTGCATTATATAATAATGAGTATGATTAGTTTATAAGTTTAACATCTAGTTAAATTTATAATTGGAGGGAATTATTAGATGCATTTATTCTATAATTTAGACATCTCATTTATCCACTTGAGATTTTAATCAAATACTTGTACATAAAAGACAACCCATTTAACCAATTATAGATTTCAATCTCAAATTTCAAGATATCTATAAAAAAAACCTCCCATTAGATATAAAACTCAAGAAGCCATCAATATTAATATATGAATTCATGCTTTGGATCCCCTCATATCTATGTTCTTAGAATCCTATATGCCAAACACATTATCTTTACCATATGTAGATTTTGTCACCTTAGACATGCAATTAGTTTCCCAAACAAGAAACCTATTCCCTATGATGAATTATGTATGTTTTCAATATGAAATACCAAAAATTAATAAAACATAAAAAATGATAATTTTCCCATGTTGAACATTCAAATCATACCTTTGTTCATTATATTTAACCCATCACTAAACAAAATTATGATATCTTTGTTGATCTTGACATAGATTTAGATATTATGATTGAATAAAGTACATGTGTTATAGACATAAATTAATGTGATACTAATGAATGTTATGGTAGTTTTTTTTAATATTTTAATAATAATACCAAAGTTCACATATCATAAGAATCATTCAAAGATGTGTACAAGTTAAGCAAAGAAGAACCAATGTCTTACATTCAATTTAATCAATGAGTTATTATGAAGGTTAATTTTGTTAAAGAAACATATTGGTAATGAGATAACATAGGACACCAAGGATGTGAAATTAAATGACAGTAACTGAATAAAATAAAAGGAATAAAAATATCAAGGTCGTGAAATTGAATTATTTTCCATATTCAAACAATTATATTTCAATACATGAAATATCGTGGGTCATTCCTCTAGATAATTTTAAAGAGGAGGGTGATGTAAATGATGATATCAAAAGGTATTTGTTCACATCTTGTAATTTTTTAATGTTCCCCTTTGTGAATACCCATAGAATCTACCTCTTGAGGATGATCATGTAATTGTAAATGAATGGTATAAAACCTTTGGAAAGAGCACACATCATAGTCATTGGAAGATTAACACTTTATAAAATCATATGTTATATTTGAAATAAACATGGATAAAAATAAATAAATAAATAAAATCATTATCAAAGATCAAAATATTGTCCTCATAGAAGAAATTCTAGCTACTAATAATGAACAATTGGGAAATTTGGAATCAAAAGTACATATTGAACATGTGTAAAATGAATAGGAAAAAAAATCATTCACTATATGAATCACATCACAAAAAAATTGTGTCCATTGTTCCTTTGATTCAAAATCTGACATAAATCCAAGTAGAAGAGTTTCATGAATTCAATTGGCATGAATTTTAGGTATGTTTACTTGAGACCAATGTTTTTATTGACATCAACTTTGATAATTATCATCATGATGTATATAAAGTTTTGTATCTTATTGTATTTGGAAAGAAAATTTTGATGGAATTATGTAAATAATACAAAGATGTTCTCTTTAGACTCATAATTATAAAATGTGAAATTTTTCTTTTACCAATCAAAACCAAATGATTTATACCATGTTTTTAAGTCCATAATCCAAACCTTAACTCTAAATAGTTAGTTTATGATTGGGGTAATAATAATATGATATTAGTTTTAGTTTTAGTTATTTCAAGAGTAAATATTATTTAGCAGTGTTAGTTCATAAGTGTTGCTAAGGACACATGGAGAAACTTGGCAAGAAAATATACACACATTAAATTGGTCACTACCTAAGTTCACATTATTCAAATATATTACATAAGTGATCCCTAATCACATTAAATTGGCCAATAAAATCTAAATTCACTTTGAAAGGCTGAAATTTTAGATTTTTTAACAAATTATGAACATTATGTTTGATATATTAGTGTTCGCATTAGAAATTTAAAGTTTTATTTTAAAATTATCACATGAATTAATAATGGTCTTTGCATTGAAAATGATTTGTGATTTAACTTAATCAAACTATAATTTACTTGAGGTATATTAATAGTGAAGAAAAATAACTTATGACTTTTTTTTTTTTTACAATACGTTGCCTTAACTATATTGGTTTCCAACCCTTTCAGAAACTAAAATAAAATAAATAAAAATTTAGACAATGAGCATGTGTAATCTTAAAAAAAATAGAAGCTTTTTCATAAAATGTGATTCTAGTAGTCTCCATCAGGGCTATGGATACCAAGATGGTAGTGGATCAAGTCCTTATGTGGTTCTAGAGACTTCCAAGCCATTAACCTAAGCCAATACAATTAAAATATTAAAAAGAAAAAACATAATCCCTTTCATAAGTTTTGATCAAGTAATAGATTTCAAGCTATATCATAAATACCAATAGATAAGTTAAGTGCATCAATATGAAAACATAGGGGACTCTTCATAGATGTCTAGACATAGTATGTTATGTGATAAGATTAAAAACCGTATGTAGATATTTAGTGAAGGTGTCAAATTTTACTACACATTGTATTGATTTTATTTCAAGTTTTAATTATAGATTTTGATTTATAAACACATAAGATTTTTTTCCCCACATAATTCAACATATTTTATGACCAACACACCCTAATTTATTTTTGCAATAAGAACCAAATTTTATAGATCAATGTTTGCAAATAATTGCAGGATTATATTATCAATATAAACATTTGAAATCATTTATCATTAATGATAAAATTGTTCATCATTTTAAAATTTATTATGATATGATATAATGGGGTATTTCATGTATGATCTTAAGTTTATTTCAAACGTGATGATTATGTTTTCAAGGGATTATCTTTGATCGATTTCAATATGAAAAACTAGTTATTTATTTATTTTTTCAATTTATTTGAATGCATGCATTCCAAGAACTATTATACATTATTACTAATAATTTTATTATTTACACAATATTTCACAATGTCAATATTTATTTTATTTGGTCCAAATTCAGGCCTTGATGCTTGATTTATGTATGAACCCTAATAGCTACCATAAATGTGATGGTCCTACAAAGGAGGTGAAGGTTGATATGGTAATGGTGGAGATGATGATGACTATAAAATATTGCACATAGCAAGGCAGATTCATTGCCAATGCTTAGGTCCCCACTCCACTTGTTATCCAATCCATGACTGGTCTCTATTTGAATTATGTTTAGACTATACCTACTAACCTAAAGGGTGACCTGCTTGTAGCCTTGGATCTACCTATGGTTGTCCCTTCCATGCTTGAGACTCCACTGATACAAAGATCCCCTAACCTTTAGAAAAAACATGGATATACTCTAATTATGGGGGGGGGAAAGGCTCTGGTAGGACTCACAGCTTCAAATCCTTAGAGCCACATCTAGCCTAGTTAGGATGTTATGATAATGGAGGTAGATGTTAGATTTGAATGTAGACCCACCTCTTTCATTGATGATGTCTCTCATTGAGCTCCTAGATCAGACCCCAAACATCTCACCCCTTCTTCTATTAATGGAGTTTAATATTTTATGAGGAATAAACTAGGGTTGTTCTCAAATTAGATGAATATTTTTCTACCATGGGTATCATCTGTAGAATTTTAGATCTCTAGAAAAAGATCCAAGATCTTAATACCTGGATCTTAAATCAATGGAAACCCCTTCTCTCAAGTAAAATTTATATTTAACCTTGTGTTGAAGGCTTCTTTATTATTATTTTCATAATATTGAGGATAAGGATGAGATTCAGGACCTACCCTGGAGCTTGAATCACTACCTCTTACTCACGAAATCATGGTCCCTTACCTTCAATACCCTCACTAAACCTTTACATATAAAACCCATTTGAGTTCATTTCAAAAATCTTTAGCTTTAGTTTTGGATGGAATCTAGCCTGGAGGCTATTGGTAGATCCCTAGGTGGTTATCTATGAGTGCATATAGACAAATATATTTTCTCCCTCACTCAATTTGCTTTTATTTTGATGAACATTGATACCTCTAAGAACCTTCCTGAAAAAATCACCTTGCAAATTGGAAACTACACTTGGTCTTAAGCTATTGACTACAAAGGTTAATTGTTTTGCTACCATATTTGTTTTGGTAGTAGGCACTTGACTGAAAACCATAGCTTCCTAAAAAACATATATTATTCCTATTGGAAAGATTTTATCCCCAAAAACCTCATTGTGTTGGCTAAAAACAAAAAGTGGGCTTCTAATAGTGAGGATTCAACCTCTTCTTCTAAATCCCCTGCATCCCCTAGTTCAAGCAAGGATCCCAAAAGCTCATCACACCTAAAAATTGAACTATTGGCTGATTTAATCTCGCCAAGGAAGGTTATGCCAATTCCATCCTCCTGTTCAAAGGAGATCTTAAATCTAGATTATTCTAGGGAAGATACTAATATAGGGACAACAAAAAAGATAAATCCCAGCAATGGATCCCACTTGAGGAAGCCTCATCAACCATTTAGGATAAGAACAAGGATGGTTGGTTAGTGGTTAAAAAAAATTAAAAAGAAAGAAAAGCAATGACCCAACTTTCT
>JARHVA010010175.1:142500-207500 GCA_037957365.1 Torreya grandis
GGATCATAATACCATTTTAGAAAGCTTGGATTGTAATTTGGGAAGATCACATAGGTTTGGCTATGTGTTGAGACTCCACAAAGTCTAAAAATTACCCAAATTTTATCAAAAACACTATACATCTTGTGTAACATGGGAATTCTTTAAAAAATAAAACTCACAATTGCATGGATGAAACAAGGTGACACTTTGCATGATATTAGATAAACAATCTCAATATTAATGTGTTGTGTCAATATATCTTTCAAATTATCATAGGTCACTTTATTATTATATTTAAATATTTTATTATATTTAAATATTTTATTATATTTTTAACTGCTTTATATATTTTTAGATTTAATTTATTCTTAATAATGGATGAAATGCAATGGATTTTTATAAATAAAACTAAATGACCATATACATTTATAAATAATTTTTATTGATGAAATTTTCTTTATAAAGTTTTAATGAGACTTTACAGACTTAAGAAATATTCATGGGTGTTTTGTGAGTTTGTTCAATTTTTAAATTTCTCAACAATTCATATTGATGTTGTGTTTTCTTAGATTTTAGTGATCATTATATTATATTCATATATTTTATTATGAGTAGAATATATTGATTAATTTCTCTATTCTAACCATTTTATTTAGTTGACCTATAATATACTATTATTTTATAAGTACATGTTAATTGTTAGTCTATACAACAAGTTGAATATGTATAAAATTTTTGTGGTTCAATGTGATTTTATATATTCTATATGATCAACTTATCTTGTAAATTAATATTATTGAGAATCATTAATAATGATTAATCCTTAAACCATCACACTATGGTTATTTATATTTGAGCACATGGATAGATTTAATGAATGTTAATTTATTTGTATTATAACTTAAGAATATTTTCTTGAGTTAAAGGATTGATGTGATTAAATATAAAACCTTATTTTTTCCCTGCCCTTCCCTCATGTTTTCAATTATTTTTAGACCTAATTATTTTAATATAACATCATTTCAAATATCCCTCTTTTAATGCTATTTTTCTACTTGGAAAAACTTTATCTGATGGGTTATAGGTCATATGATAATATTATTACATTAATACATAAGATAATAAAAAATTAAAACTTATGCCTTTGGCTAAATTACAAGCAGTCTTAAAATGAGAGCGTGAAAAACTATTCTAAATGTGGTTGCTGAAAATCCACACCAACTTATGCTAGGTAGATGTCAATAAATATTAAAATATTAATAACATATGATGACAAGGCACACCCACATTATTGAACAAGTTAACAAGTAAAGACATAATACCATTATAATTTATGTGTGGAAAGCTATTAATATGGTGATAGTCGAGCCATGGACTAAGGTTTCTAGGATAGTGAAAATATACTTGAAAACATATCAAGTAGTTTTGGATATTAGATATGACGAAGGATAATATGGAGAGGAATCCTATTATTTCCTATGAAAAGAAATGGATCTAAATATAATACTTTCACTAAAGATGACAATTATATTTTGTCATTTGCATTCAATGAAAAAAGTGGTAAATTAAAATTTATGGATGTGGATGAATCATTTAAACATCTTCAAATATTGTTAGCTTTTAATCTCCCCACAAGAGTCTATTTTTTTTTTCAATGTTATGTTTCTCACATATAAAAATATCATAGGGTAATTGACCTAGATCCAATGTCCGAGGTAGTGGGCTTGTCTATTTTATACGCCCTTGTATGGGCCTCAAAATACTCCACTAGTTAAACTATGTAACATTTTACTAGTGAAAAGATAATTAATTTTCATTAAATGAAAATTTTATTATTCTCCATAGTATAACTTCACCTTTTTTAATAAAATTTGAAAAAATCATTCTTATCTAAATTTTGATTGCACTTAGACAATTGATATTCACCTTAAATGTATTGTCCGTTTGATCAACCATCAATACAAAAAGATGAAGGATCTAAAAAACTAGTTCAAATAAAAAAATGAATATGAATAGCTTCAATTGAGTATTTTTGAGAATGATCTCTTACTAGATATTTTTGTGCCCTAACACACATTCCCTATTTGTTTTGAAACTTTAAAAATAAGAATATATTATTAAAAAGCCTCCATTCAGAGCTATGATCCTAAATATCTATGACTAATGTATCATGCATTTGTCATATAGAGCTATTTTATAAAATCCAGCATTACCTGAGTTCAAATTGTAAAAAAAAATCTAAGCTTAAACTATTATCTTAAGTCATTTCCAACCTTGGATTTTCATGAATTTTACTTTGATATGATGTTATAATTCATGATCTAATAGATCTCATCTTTTTATTTCCTAGTATGTATATTTTTATTATGGGATTAATAGTCAAAGAGCTTTGATTTCCTCGAATCAAGCCCATAGTAAATATTTCACATGGTTATGAAATACATCATTCATAGTTTTGAATGATAATAAAAGGTTAAGAATTTCAATCCCCTCAGGATATAAAAACATGTCATCAATTGGTCACACCATCCATTGGTCACACTTACTCTCCTCTTTCCTTCACTCCACATCTCTCTCACACACAAGTCTACAAACCATGACATTTGGTTTCACTATTTATAGAACATTCATGACTATCACTATCTTAGTTAGCCATTAAATATGAATTAACCCTTAATTATTATCTCAAACCAATACAAAACTCAATACCATCCTCAACAGTTGGCCATAGCACCCATTGGTCACCCTTAAGCATCACCTCCTTTCAACTAGGCCTTAATAGCCCTTATAGGTCTCATGGAGACCTATTCACTCCATTAGGACTAAATCAAGTAAAAAATAACATATAAACACTTCCAAATGTATATTTCCACTCTCCATGACACTTTTCACACCCTTAAATGATCACATTCATCTCTACTCACTTCTACGTATGCTCAATCAACTCAAACATTGACTCTGTACATAAGAACACCATGAATGAACACACAATCAAATTTTTAAACATTGTTCATACTCAATATATATTTATCACACCCCAAATACAAAAAATATTATCCTTATATATTATATAACACATTACAATATCTAATTCATCATGAGACATCAAAATAACATCAAAACAAGCTCAAACAATCTTCTCGAGTCACTTACAGAACAAGGTCAAACACATAGTCAAATTTGGAGCTCAGTAAATTTGAATGTATGAACATTTAGACATTATAATCACATTTTATGGATGTGACATATATTATTCTTCATATTTACTTTTTACTTCATCAATAAATTTAGCCTGGATCAAAAGTTATAGGTTGAACGCTATAGAATAGTTTCTTCCTTTACAAAATTCAAATGCCAATGGTCACAGTTAAGCTTCGAACACCTAGACCTCATATCATGTCCTCCTAAAACTTTGAAAGCAGTCATTCCATTTACATTATTTAATTATCTCATTATTTATCTTTCAACACTCGCCATTGGATCTTCATCTTGATTATTTTACTTAATGCGATCTCTCAATCTCCTATACGTAGCTTAGTCTTTATCTGTGTTTAAACATTGGAAATTTTGAAAACATCTCACTCAATACTCATCATTGATCTATAAATGTATTTAATTTCACTAGACATTATATCTCATAATAAATCTTAGTCCTTAATTTTGCCTATTGTTATACTTCAAATACTTGTCCTTATCTCACTGCTTCTTGACATCTTGGAATAAACACACTCTATTGATCTTTTATAAGTATATCAATATTTAAATTCATCAACCAAATGTCACATTAACCTCTTTGACTCAATGTGTGTCATATATTTACATGTATGAACTCTTGTGAACTATTAGATCTCCATTTTGTCCAAATCTTTCATATCATGTAAATTAGACTAAGTATGTGAACCACTATAAAATGCCTGGAAGGCCAACTTTGCTCCTTAATAACTTTTTCCATGATTAATCTCATGTTCTGAAATTTGTACCAGATGATATTTTTTCAAATAGAAATCCATCCATATCTTGAACTACTCTTGAAACCTTTATGCATGTAATATATTCCATCATCAACATGCTTTAAATTCATTTTGTACCATCAATATTTGATGCAATGAAACACGGACCATTAGATCTCCCTTGAAAATTCACATTTACAAGACAATTTTACACCCTTGGAATTTCATGAACTTATGTCTAAGAAAACAAATTTACACCCACATAAATTTTATTTTGATAATTCACATGATCTTAAAATTGAACCATATGATATCCTCACATAGAAGAATCCAACCATATATCAATCTACACTTGGAATCCTCACACGTGTGAGATATGATGTCACCAATATGCCTCATCAAATTTATTTGTTATAGAACTAGTTGTGCCTAGATGAACATAAGGAAGATATAGATGAATTCCAATCATATACATAAGCACTCAAAACATAAAAGACCTCTGAGAGGACCCCTTTCACATCCTCAAATCATCATACTCATCCCTAAACATCTCTAACCATGTCAAACATTAAGATAAACCAAGGATACTACAAGCATATTAGTATAATCACATTGTACACTTTTTCATTGTCACTTAGACCATAAATACACATCATACACTCACTAAGACACCTCTATGACATCAATAAAAACTCTCTATAAATATTCCACTTTGTCATTGATGTCAACACCCATCATATAACTCACCTTCCTTCTCTCTCTTTCAGCACTCTCACAATAGAAATTTCTCCCACTTTGACACAATTACAAAGTGGGAACCAATTGATCCTGAGGACCTAAAAATACTACCAATAGGATTAGATAATCTTATAAATATAATACACAATCCCCCTTACCTTGAGCCTACCTCTTCTTGCCTTGAAAACCTCCTCTTACTATATGTCAACACTCTTCTTCAACCAAGCACTGGCACCAATGAAGAAAGAACACAAAAAAGCACTATAATCTAATGGAACTCAATAAGAAACATCTAAGAGGCACTCCCCCTAATATTTTTTAGGCATTCATCTCTTGAGCATCTTCAGATCTCGACATACCATGAAGAATCACCACACATGCTTATTATCCTTCTCTCGTAAACCACCTCAAATATCATCAATAAAACTTCATGCCACTCACCAAATATGAAACACACTCTAAAAGAACTTGATAAGTCACCTTGAAACACTCAAGCCTTACTCTTTTGAAGAAACTAAACAAAAATCACTCTTCTCACTAGCCTTGTCAAGTCTCCTTATAACCCTACCTGGAACTTGTAGAGTCCACAACTTTTAGTAGATGCAACTTAAAGACCTAAAACTTCATATATAAATCACTGTCATATACCCTCTTAGCCACACCATTTTTTATCACTTAGATCATCCTATACAACATACTTCCTTCACAAACCTACTAGCCAATTAGGCCTCTATCTTGACAAAATCTTGAATAACATGAAATTCACAAAACTTTAAATCTATTTTAAGATTGATTTGAAAACCCATTTATCCCATTAAAACTATTAAGGAGCATTAAACCTCAAATCATAAGGCAATCCAATTTTCTATCATAGCCCAAAACCATAGAATCTCAATATAAACAAGGTCAACAAACCTCCTTCTAGTCAACAACCACATCTAAAACTTATTAAGGAGCATTATAACTCAATTCACAAGGCAATCCACTTTTCTATCATATCCAAAAACCATAGAATCTCAATATAAAAAAGGTCAAAAAACCTCCTTCTAGTCAACACCCACATCTAAAACTTATTTCAAACTTGGAGACAACCATAACACACTTATAGATCAAAAATTGAGTCTCTATAACTTTGGGAACCCATACCCCATATAACCCATTCTAGGATTGCTTAAACTTAAGTTAATAACTAATAAATCTGAAAGCATTCAAAATTATCCAATTTGATTTCAACATACCTTCACATAACAAAACAAATTAAATCATCATATAATAAGGTCAATAAACCTTTCTATGCAAAAATGTCATCTTGAAAAATCACAAATCTTCCTTTTCCACCTAAAAACCTTCAATTTGACCCTATAGACTACTCTAACTAAAAAAACACCCAACTTTTACCTTCTATGACCTTTTGAAGAATAACACAACACTTGGTTCCCCACTAAAAGGAGCCTCTTAAGAAGCATAGATAGAGACCTCCTTTACTTCACAATGTCCTAGAACAATGTGAAACCAAGAGTTACCCACAACTCCTCATATTCCTTTTCCTCCTTGGTCATCTTGTACTTATGGTTATTCTTATTCTTCTTAGGCTTAAGAAAATAAATGTGCTCATCTAGTACAATATCCTCTTTTTCTTCTAAGATTGCATTGATAATACATGGAAACTGTAAAGATTAATGACATACTTTTTCAACTAAAGATTCTTGTAGTTCAAAACCTCATCACTAGGTATTGATAATTAATGTTCATTTTAATAAACTTTATCTATAAAAATAGGATATTCAATTGTATCCATACAAACTTTATAACTAGCCTCAACCAATACCTTAGTCTTTTCCTTGAGCTTGGTCTCTTCATTTATAACATGAGAAGACACTGAAAGCCCTTGGAATTCTTCAAAATTTGAAAAATATTCCACAATAACAAATAGATTACTTGGACTTGGAGTCTCATCATGACTCACACTTACCACCTTTGGTTTTCATGAGTTAACTTGCCTTCTTCCTTTCAATCTAGGAGCCTGATTGAACTTATTTTGTTTTTTAGGCCTTCGATTGTAGAATATATCAACGTGACCTCTCTGTTCATAGTTGTATCAATCCATTCTTATTGAAGTGAACTAAACTTACCCTACCTAATATGGATAAAATCTTGCAATGTGTCCTATGTTATATAAATTGAAACAAATTACTCCTTTATAAGAAGACTCACCTTGTCTTAGCTTATTTGGACATTGTTTAGAAAAGTTTCTATCATCAAGGAAATTAAATAACTTAACTTTGTTCACATTTTTTGACTAATGACCCCCATCATAGTTCCATGCAAACTCATTTCTAATAGGTCTCTTGCATTCTCTATCTCTATGCCCAAAATGGTTACATGCAAAACAATAACATATAAAACTTGCATACCTCATGGCATTAGGTTATTTGATCTAGTTTATCTTCATTCTACCATCACCTTCATTCCTTGTTTGATGATTTGTATTCAAAGTCTAATTTTCCTTGTTTACATTAGTCTTCATCTTATCTTGATTTACACTCTATGATTCTTCTTTGTATCCAAGACTAGTTCTATCAATTGAATGCTTTTTATTATTTGTAATTTTGTTCCTAGATCACTTGAGCTCTTTTAAAATCCCATAAATGACTTCACCTTAATAGATGTCTTCTATAACTTGGATTTCAATGACTCATTTTCAATTTCATACATTGAACATTCATCTTCTTTAGCTTTCAGGCTTGTAGATAGAATTTCCAATTGATAATTGAGATGCTTGACCATACCCTCATGACCCTTGGCATCTTCATTCATTCTTGATTCAAACACACTAAATTTATCCTAATATTCCTTGATTTGTGACTTCATATTCATGTTAATCTTCTTCTCAATCTTCAATTCTTCAAGGCTATTCATCAATTTAGTCTCACATTCCACCTCATCTCTATCATCATATAAATCACTCCAAGTAGACTCCTTTTAATATGAGTAGCTTCCTTCCTCAGCCATAAATAGGGATTCATCTTCAATAGGACCGTCATCTTCATGATCATACTTTGATTCACTATCTTCACTCTCATCTGAGCTGCAATCTTTATTGGTGTAGAAACTCTTCTTGTTCTTGAAGGACTTATTCATGTTGTTATACTTTATAAATACTTTCTTCTTATATGTGTTCTTAGCTTTATCTATCCTTCACCATGATCTTCATCATCATTCTTCTCATGATTAAGAGGGCACTTTCTATCAAAATGTCCTACCTCTCTACAATTGATGTATTTTAATGGTAGTTTAACCTTATACTTGCATGAACCTATTATCAATTTTATTATAAACAAAGCAATCAGTTCATCCTCATCAATATCAAAAATGTCATCCTCCATGAGATTATTACCTTGGAAATTATTCTTTGTCTTCATTTTAGACTTTAATTTTGCTTCCTTATTTACTGGGATATCATCATTTACACTCACCTCATAGATAAGGATGCAATGCAATTTATCCATCTTCAATTGAGTAAGATCATGACTTTCTTCTATAACAGTTACTTTAGAATCAAACTTAAGAAAGAGAGACCTTAATACCTTTTTAACTATAGTATCTTCTTCAAGCTTCTCTTCAAGACCTTTGATGATGTTCACAATATCATAAACAATCTAAAAAAAGGATGCAATAGAATATTCTTCCTTCATCTTAAGACTCTCAAATTATCTTCAATGAGTTTATAACTTTGCCAACTTAACATTTACATCTCCTTATTAAATAGTCTTTAATTTATCCCACATTCCCTTGGCATATGTTCAATATATTACCTTGGTATATTTATTCTTTGAAAGACCATAAGTGATAGCATTCATTACCTTCGAATTATTATCAAACAACTTATTATCTACAACACTGGATGGAGGATTAATAGGTGCAGAATAACCATCCATAATAAATTACCAAATATCAAATAATAAGGACATGATGTAGGTCATCATCATTGCACTCTAAAAATCATAATTGGATCCATTGAACATAAATGCTTTCTTAGCAGAGAAACTTCCTTGATGATTATCCATATTATATGTTATGTCACCCTCAAACTATCAAGACTTTGTCAAAGGACCTATTTTGAGACCAATTATTAAAGGTAAAATCACTAAGAGGATTATGAATTAGTGAGTCTAGATTATCCAAATTCAATTCCAACCCTTTCAAAATATTAATAAATACATACATATATTCATTAATCAAACACATCATTCATAGCAATGAATAAAAGAGATGAATCAAGATCAAGCACATAACACATGACATATGTGGGAAACCCTCTTGGGGGAGAAAACCCACTTAAACCTACAATTGGACTATTGTCCTATAAAACAATAACTAATTTATACCAGCTAAAACTAATCAAGGAACTACCATCCCTTATTTTTTTGAGACTACAATCCCACAAGGTGATAATACACCTATCTAGATGAGCAACCACAACAACTAGACTTTTACCAAGTTTCACCTTCTAAGCAGGAAAAAACCCCCTAGATGTTGAGTATCCAAAACAACACCTATGTATAAAAAATATCTTGAACACTAATTTCTTATTAATATAAATGAGATACAATGTATATCAACACTCTTCAACTCTGCACACTTTTATGCATCTAAAACCACCATTTTGATCACTCTTCACTTCTCATCAATAACTCTATCACCACATAAATAATCTCACTAGATTTTCATACACATATTCCACACTCTGATCTACCTCTTAGATCAAATACCAAGCTCAAATATTCATCAACTATCCTTCGCTCAAACTCAAGACATCCAAAACATCTTTTTAGAGCACTCTAGAACTCTTCGCTAATATTCAACTTGTAAGAGCACTATTATGACATAAAGAACATGACCTACATATCACACACACATTCCTTAATCTAATCTACTTATCAAACCATCCATTTTTCACACTTGCTCTCCTCTTTCCTTCACTCCACAACTCTCTCACACACAAGTCTAGAAACCATCACATTTAGTTTCACTATTTATAGAGCATTCATGAGTATCAACATCTTGGTTGGCCATTAGACATGCCTTAATCCTTAAGGATTTCATTACATTTATACATAACTCAATACCATCCTCAAAGGTCAGCCATAGTGTACATAGGTCACCCTTAAATAAAACCTCCTTTCAATTAGGCCTTAACAACACTTATAGTCTCATGGCGAATCAACTCAAACATTGACCTTGTATAAAGGAACAACATGAATAAATAGATATTCAAATTCTTAATCATTGTTCATACTCAAGATAGATTGATCACACCTCTAAATACAACAAAAAATGTCATCATGAAGTTTATAACACCTTTAAATAGCTAATTCATTATGAGACATTGAAATAACATCAAAACAAGCTCAAATAACCTTTTTGGGTCACTTGCAAAACAAAATCAAACACAGTCAAATTTGGAGCTCATTAACTTTGACTTTACCAAGATTCAAATATTCTAATCAAAGTTTATATATTTTCCATGTAGTCCTCTTCATATTTTCATTTTTACTTCATTAGGAAATTCACCCTAGATCAAAAGTTATAGATTGAACATTGAGGACTAGTTTTTTCCTTTACAAAATTTAGATGGTAATGGTCATATTTAAACCTCAAAAACCTATACCTCATATCATGTCCCCTTTACACTATATAAGAACTCAATCTATCGATATTCATTGAATTAGCTTGGTATTTACCTTTCATCTCTCATCATTAGATCTTCATCTTGATTATTTGACTTAATGTGATCCATCGATCTCTTGTATGTAGCTCAGTCTTTATCTGTGTTTAAACATTGAACCCTTTCAAAACATCTCACTTAATATTCACCATTGATATATAAATGTATGAATATACACTCTCCATTAGATCATTGAATAATCTTGGTATTTACCTCTACCTATTGTTAAACTTTAAACACTTGTCCTCATCTTTTTGATTCCTAACATCTTAGAATAAACACAATCTATCAATCTTCTATAAGTAGCTCGATCTTTAACTTAATTAACCAAATGTCACTTTGACCTCTTTAACTCGCTGTGTGCCATATATATGCATGTAGGAACTCTCATGAACTATTATATCTCCATTTGGTCTAGATATTTAACATAGTTCAAATTAGACTAGGTATGGGAATCATTATAAAATGTCGAGAAGGCCAAATTTTATCCTTAATTACTTTTTGCATACTTAATCTCAAGTTCTCAAATTTACACCATATGATATTTGTTCAAATATGAATCCATCCATGTCTTGAGATACTCTTTAAACCTTCACATGTGTGAGATATGCCATAATTAACATGCTTACTTGATTATACTTAAACATAGACATTTAAGCTTAGATTCATTTCTCACCTTCAATCTTTGATGTGATGAAGTGTAGACCGTTAGATCTCCCTTAAAAATTTGGATATGTTGGAAGTTAGTGAAATTATGTCTTAGAAGCCAACTTGGAACCCACATTAATTTTATCATGCTAAGTTAAATGATCTAAAACATGGACCATATGATCTCCTCACATAGGATAATCCAATCATATATCAATATGCTTTTGAAACCCTCACGTGTGTGAGATATGATGTTATCAATATGCCTCCTTAGATTTAGCTATCACATAGCTAATTATGCCTAGATGAATATAATGAAGAACTGAATGAATTCCACTCATGCACACAATCACTCAAAGCATATAAGACCTCTAATCGGACCCTTTGAACATCCTCAAATCATCATACTCATCCATAAAAATCTCTGACCATGTCAAACCTAAAGATCAACCATGCCTACTACAAGCATATTAAGACAAGCACATTATACACTTTGTCAATATCACTTAGACCATAAAGACACCTCACCCACTCACTATGATAAGTATATGACATCACTAACAACTCTCCAACATCCCCACATTGAGACCAAAACACTATAGATGGGAAGTTGAATCAATGGCTTGGAAAGGGATGAAGTATAAATCTAAAGGTGAAAATATCCCCCAATTGTATTATTAAATTTAGACCTACAATTTCCATAACAATGACACTCTTGAATAGGTTTTATGGGTTATAAAGTATTACTTGTGTTTAGTTCAAGTGGGTTCCACTACTAGGCATATTATTGATAACCAACTAATTGGTAGTATTGTGGAAGATCATAGGTGCATGATTAAATGCACATTTAATCTACCCCTGATCGGATGCATGAGGATGTAAATTTATACATGATGTCCTATGTGTTAGATGTGGTAATGGCCACTGTGTAAAAGCCTTATGGACAAGAATATAAAATCAAGAAAATATTTAGGTAATATGGTTAAAGAGAATTTATCCTTTGTGTTCATTCATAGGCACATAAATAATATCAAAGGAATAATCAATTGGTTATATCTTCATCTATTCCAAGAAATGCATGCCACTACAATGCCTAGACTATAAAAAAACAAAACACAAACCCTTATTAAAATGGAGTATTATTCGTTATACCTAGATCTAACCATTGTCTAAGTGGAGGGTACCAAGATTTTTATTTTGCTATTACCTCATCATGTTCTAGATCATATTCTATAACATGAGAATATTTATCAATTTTTCAATATCATTGATGAATAATATGTTATGTTCACTTGGCCTACTACTTTAAAACTTATTTCAGTAGTAGATAATGTAATCATAGTAAAATGCAATTTGTATAAATTGAGCATGACTTGTGATACCAAACCATAGGTCTCTCCTACTTACTTACATAACCCACTTAGGCATGTTTTCACTATTTCTTAGTCATATAAAGCATTCTAGATTTAGCCCCTTCTATCTCAGACTCCTCTCCCAAGCATAGATCTATCCCCCAGGTTCCCTTTCCCCTTAGACAATAGTTTTATAGGTTTAACTACAGTACTGGGACCTAGGGTGTCCACTTTCCAACACTATTGTCCAAGTCCACAATAGCCTCAAATGGTTAGATTTTCCCAAATCCTTATCATTTCCTTTGTGAGCCTAATGCAAGTTCATCTAACCTAGGATCACTAGTTTCCCTTTAAAATCCCATTCAAAGGTTAGTTAGAAGGGTTGACAATCATTCAAAAGGTAGAAGCTATAAATGCACTAATGAAAACTCAAGAAAAACTTCATATTCTCTGCATACAATAAACCATTATTATTTACAACCTATCCAAGATCTAACATTAGACACATGTCATCTAAAGCTTTCCAAAATTTTCATACACTTGCATTACATACACAAGATTGCATAATACACATTCAAATTGGGAGAACCACATTGGCCTTGAACCCTCTTCAAAGTATTGGTTTGTAGGTAGCGTGCCCACACATTGGGTGTGATCACATGATCAGTTCATATTACACACTAACCCCATTTTCTAGTTGGATTCAAGATCACCTATCAAGCATGAAAAGGAACTAGGGTCCTTGAAGATAATTATCTGTACATGGAGCTTTAGGAACAACTAGGACTTGATATTTTAGGCACATGGTTTCTTGGAGTAGATGAATAGAACCCATAAATCTCAAAATGCTTATACACTAAGGACTATAGTGTTGGACCTCTAGGTATCCCATTTTTGGTGCTCCTATCTAGGTAGAAAATAGGCTTTTGGATCCTATTTCTGACAGTCTACCCAGCTAGATCAATAATTTTGAGCCTTTGTCTCCTCCATCTCAATGCAAAATTGGCTAAGTTTTACTCTTTATCCCCTTGTTTGCTATTTTTAAAAATCAATTAAGCACTTCTAGATTCAATAAATTAGTAAGTTAATTAAGGCAAATTTTATTTATTGATTTTTACCTTAACCAAGACCCCTTTATTATTTAGGAAATTAAACCATATAGTTTCCCAAATTTAGTAAAACATTTGGTGAACTGGTATCATTTCTTCCAGTACTGATTGTACATAGTTTCCTCTACTTGATTGTACATAGCTCAAGTATTTCAAAATAAAAAAATAATATAATATTTCAAAAATACAAAAACATGCCAATTATATGCATGATATATGTTTTACATTATTAACCATTACGCTAGACTTACATTACACTATTTTATGCTATTGTTTATCAATTTATCTATATTACTAGGTTTCACTTGATCTTCTTTGAGTGTGTGCAGTGTATCCAGATCCTTGATTGATTCACTCCACCCATTGAGGGGGCATCTTACTTCTACATTCTAGCTACATATCAATACATCTACCCACTAGGGGCATACTCTACATGACTACACCATCCAGGTTATGCCATTCTTACATTATACACTTTATACATCTTGTTGTAGTACATTCCTTACATGCTTGCATAGATATCACATCAACATCCATTAGCATATATCACACTTTTGTATTTCATAGTATATATATTAGTCTTGTATTACATATCTTGTATACTCTTGCTTCTTACTTTCCATAGTTAGATGCATGTTTATATTTATAGTACTTTATATGCTTCCACTCTTCACTTTGATTAACTAGATGTGTTTGTGTTTTATAGTTCCTATTTGCTTTTTCCTTGCATTTTGGGACATTTAGAAATGTCCTTTATTCCTATCTAAATGTGTGTGCCTTTGGACACTTTCCAATGTTCTTTGTGTGTGTCTTTCATGTGCTTATGGCCCTTGTGCCAATATTTACTTGTTCCCATTAAGTGCGTATGTGGCATTTGAATATGCATTGTATGACTTGTGTTCTTATTTGGCCCCTTGGCCACCCTTTCATGTTTCTTGTTTCTTATTTTGTATGTTTGTTGCTTGATTGCTTATCTTTATGTGCAATGCCATGATTCCAATCGTAAATTTACCTTGATTTTTGGATGTTGTGATGGACATCATACACCATCCTTCCATTCCAATAACAACTAAAAACTAACATTTTGAATTCTATTTTACTCTTATGCACATGTTATTACATTGTTATATCTATCTAGGTATACCCCTGTGGATCTAACAATCTCTCTCTAAAACTTTTGATATATCTTGAGATAATGTATATCAATGATATATCAAATGTTTTCTTATCCTAATGCACTTGTAGGGATTCTTCTTCTGAGGGAAGTCATTATAGGGCCTTCATTCCTACCCTCGGAAGAGGGGGAAACAAATAGGGGTTCTGTCATAGAGATCAGAGCTCCTAATGGTTGAAAAAGTAGTTTCAAAATAGTACAATCTAGAATCTAGAACTTAGTACAAGTAATGCAGACCAGGTAGACAACAAAGAATCTAGATCAATCATTAGTTTTGGCTTTGGAAAATAGTGAAAAAAATGGGACTACAGTGCTGGCCCCTAAAGTGTCCAAAATTTTAAGCTATTTTCCAAACAATAGAATATTCAATTTTTCTAGAATCAGGCAAAGAGGTGAGTTCAATCACAATTTCTCTAGTATAATTCAATCTAGAAATCAATAGTTTTCAACATTTATTTCACTCAAAGAATATAGATATATGGGGCATAATGCATGGCATGAGGGTTTCTATTTTTAGTTTAGACAAGATAGTTGATACAACTTTCAATTCAGAATCTATGTTCTAGACACCAGTTATTGGAAAAAATGTGCACAACATATGGGCCTTCTCTATTTATGAGTTTATTGCATTTTATTACACATTCCCAATAGTTGCATGCCTTTATCTATATGTGGTTGGCATCACATTCAAGTAACATTTCATATAATTTTGATTCCCATGTACCTAAGTTCCTAAGTGGCTTCCTAAACCTTGATTCTAGTTTTAGGAGGGGCTTCTATACAAGTCCAATCCCCATCTTTCAAAGTGGCCAATACTGGCCTAATTTCTAGTTTACATTGGCTATTCACACCAACATTGTTAGATCATAGCACATTCAAGGGCTCCATGAGCCATCTCATATGAAATTCATCTATACCAATATTTTCTCATTCAGATTCACATCATGAGGTAATGATAGATCCAAAGGACTAGCTAACTTTTGTATTCTTGAGCCACCTATTCAAAAGGATTAGACAAATGGTCCAAACATTGATTAGGACACACATGATTCATTAAATTCACATAGTTGGAGATGATAGAGCCCAAAGGTCCTACATTTGCATTCTTGATCCAACTTCTAAGGGATTGAACACTTAGATCATTCATTGATATAACTCTTGGTTCAACACACTTCTAGAATTACTCAACACAACCTAGTAGCATAATAACTTTTGTATTGGTTCATGTACCTGATTGGGTGTATTCATTCCTTTCTTTTCCTTCCTCTCTCTTTACCTATATGTGTATGTTCTTATTTTAGATATAGCATATCTATTAATAATTGATCTACTTTTGCTTTCCTTTTTATAGACTTACATAATACAACGTGCTCTCACTACGGACAACCCAACATCACATAGCTTCTAGGGATTATCTACATAGGTATGTTTAGGTATTCTTATCTTTTTCTCCTTTATCATAGTATTTCACTTTGATGCACACTTAGAATAAAGGGGGGGAATGTAGTCATACCAAAATGCAATTTGTATGACTTGAGCATGGTTTGTGACACCCAAACTATAAGTCTCCCCTACTCACTTGTAAAACCCACTTAGGCATGTTTTCACTATTTCCCAGTCATTTAAAGCCTTCTAGATTCAATCCATACTATCCCAAACTCCACTCCTAGGCACAGATCTATCCCTTATGACCCCTTCCCCTTAGAAAACATCACCATAGGTTCGACTACAGTGATGAGACCCAGTGTATCCACTTTTTGGCACTATTATCTAAGTCCACAATAGCCTCAAAGGATTATATTTCCCCAAATCCTTATCTTTTCCCTTGTTGGCCTAATGAAATTTAATCTAACCCAAGATCACTAGTTCACCTATAAAATTCCATTCAAAGGTCATTTAGAAGGGTTGGTAATCATTCAAAAGGCACAAGCTAGAAATACACTAAAGCACACTCAATCAAATATTCATATTCTCTACATACATACAACCACTATTATTTCTAGCCTATCCAAGCTCCAACACCAATCATGAGTCATCTCAAGGTTACCCAAATTCACATACACTTTCATTGCATATATAGTATTGCATGATACACATTAAAATTGGGAGAACTACATTGTCTTTGGTCCCTCTTTAGAGTATTGGTATGTAGGTAATGTGCCCACACACAGGGTGTGATCACATCTTCGATGCATATTATATACTAACCCATGTTTTCATTTGGATCTGAGATCACCTATCAAGCATGAAGAGGAACTAGGATCCTTGAAGATAAAATTAATTACACACAGAGCTTTCTGAACAACCAAGAGTCGATATTTCAAGCACAAGGTCTCTTAGAGTAGATGAATAGAACCCAAAAAGCTTATAAATCTTAGACACTAAGGAATATAATGCCAAAACATGGACTACAGTCCTAGACCTCTAGGTGTCCCATTTCTAGTGCTCCTATCTAGGCAAAAAATAAACTTTTGGATCCTATTTTTGATAGTCTACCTAGCTAGATCAATAATTTTTATCCTCTATCTTAGTACAAAATCAGCTAAGTTTTACTCTCTATCCCTTTGTTTGCTATTTTTAAAAATTAATTAAGCACTTTTAGATTCAATAAATTAGTAGGTTAATTAAGGTACATTTTATTTAATGATTTTCCCCTTAATCTAGACCCCTTTACTATTTAATAAATTAAACCATATAGTTTCCCAAATTTAATAAAATAGATAACACTAGTATATGAATAGGTCCCATTTCATTTTAGTTGGTAAGGCTAGGAAGCAATAAAATTTACAACTTGCATAATTTAGATAATGGACCCGAAGAAGAAAATAAGTGGGTATCTCAAAACCATATTATAAAATAACAAGTTAAAGTTTTTAATAGTCACTAGGAATATGATCATGATTAGGTTTTATTAAATGCCTTGAATGACTGAATTTTAGATAAAGATGAAGGAAAAGAATATATTTATGATACTTGCATAGGCCTTAGAATTTAATCTAGATTCAACAAAGGAAGAGGACCACAATGCATGGAATTATTAATGGACTCCATATCCCCCATAAGGCTCTTGGCCAATAGATCAACCTCTCTCCTTTAGTAGAAGCCACATAAGAATAACCATATTAATATGGGAGTCAAAGGGAGTAAAATATTCATCTCAAGAAAGATATTTTGAGAGGACTTCCAAGTCTTTAGGTTCCTTTTACCTCTACCACTTCATATGAGAAAGTATTAGGGACACTAACCACCAAGGAGAGGCTATTTGTTTCCTCATATTATCAAAGGAAGAGTAGTTTTATTATGAGTCCTTTTCCTTATCTTACTTTAGTCACCCATGTGAGTCTCACAGATTTCTTAAAATTAGCTTTCACTTCAAATACAACTATGCATAACTCTCCTAAATCTCTTAAGTCCCTTTAGGGATGCCCTATGCTTTCCATACCTTCCACTTAATCAAAATCATCTCCAACTACTACAATAGTTGTTCCCACAACACCTCTGCCCTCTCATCCAACCTCCACTCTACCTATATTCACATAACAAAGTAAGGAAAATCACTCCCCTACTTCTTTTGAAAATAAAATCTAGAAGAAATATAATTTTTGGTCTCCCTATAATAAAAGAAGCTACTAATGAGGAGGAGAAAGATACAGAGGCTAAAATTGAGATGGAAGAACAATAAAAACTAGAAAAATTTATATCCTTGGTTGATTATTCATGGGAACAAGAAGATCAAGGGATGAGAATGGCATAACCAGATGATGATGAATCTGAGCTAGAGGAAAAATAACCATTGAGCCTAGGTGATCAAGAATAAGGAGACACCATAGTCATCTTCACAATAGAACAAATTCAAAATATTTGTGAGGTAGTCTCTTTTATCATTTCATTAGTGCCGAGTGTAGATATTCCATCTATAATTTTTCCTATAGTAATGCCTACCATTGTGTCATCTAGTTTTATTAAAACTAATAAGAACTCATAGAGTAATCCATTTCAAGAATTTGTTTGTAGTTCTCATTTTTAATAAGCCACCATTTCCTAGGAAGAAGTCAAACCAACTACATCTTCCCATGCCTCAGCCATTGGACCTACAAAAATAAATAATGACCATGAAGATAACCCCATATTTAACTAGATTCTTGGTTGAGGTGACACCAAGGAAAGAAACCTCTCTATGATAAGTGGTTGGACAAAAAACATCCCCAAATCCCAATTAAAATAATCTCCCCACTTCTAACCACTATTATCATATCCATTCCAATGACCTCTCAACCTTCTATATATTAAGAACTTTCTCAAGGAGAATAAACAAAAGAACTTATAGTTCTTCAATGGGTAAGGTAGATGAAAAATGTCAAAGATGAAAGGTAAAATATAGTTTTGATAGAGATAACCAAAGTATCCACATGGTTTAACAAAGAATGTTTTACTATACATAGAGTGAGTAAGAGGAATATGTTAAATACAAGACAAAGAGGAGAGATAATTTGAACAAAGAGAATTCTATTTCTCATTAGCCAAAAGACCCAAAATAAATGCCAATGATCCTATTGAATACATTGAGTATTTAAATACTTTTATGGATTATTATAGTCAAGGTTAAAGAAGATGCACCAGAACATCAAAGAAGTGTTTAAAAAGTGGAGACAAATTCATATCATATATGCTCCATAGGAGCTGGTTATAGAGGTACATAGTGCAACTATGAAGGTATACAACATTTTATTCAATATTAGAGTATTTAGGGTAGTTAGTCAAGCCCATAGAGAAGATATTATCACATTGTGGGAAATATTGAAGGACAAATAAAATATATATAATTTCATGCTCTAGTGTTCTCAGACCAAGGCTTTTCATCAACTCAATTTGATGACCAACATGGATGATTCTTGGTGTTTAAATTATGTGATTACCAAAAGGGATGCCTCCCTTAATTATCATAGATAAATGAAGAAATATTTTAGTATTTTTGTTAATCACCAAAGAAAAGTGGTATATATTCTATGATATATGTGAGTAATGAGGTTGATCACCAAAATAGATTATTTTATCAACTAACCAATTTTGGGAGCCTTATTAATGCAAGAGGATCAAGCTAAAACAAACACCATTTTTTTGGGTTATAGTGAAAAGAGGTAAATTTTAATCAAAATTAGATGTCAGTGTGTGTGAGGGACTTCATTATTTTTATTTATGTCCTTGGAGTCCATTTGGATCCATAGAGCTGTGTTATAGGTTTTCTATATGTTTTCCCTCCAAAACTAGATATTTTAAAATTAAAATGCTTCCAAGAGCCTAAGAGGGATTAAACATGGTCTAAAGAGGTTAGATTAGTGAATAATGATTTAATATGGCCAATATGTGTTTTTAAGTATTTTTTTAATCCATAAAATTCTATGTCATTAGATTAATATGATATGTTTAGTAGTATAATCCCTAATCATACATTAGATTGATAAATAGAGCTTATATCTTATAACTAATAAAAGAATCCAATGTTGAAGTTGGTTGAAATATTGTATATTAAATGATTTTAAAGGTTATATGTCATATTATATAATTATATATAGGTTTAAATAATCTCCAAGAAGTATAAAGAGGGAGACATGAGGAAAAAATGATATACCTCTGAAGGAATATGGATAAGTCCTCTAATGGACAAAATTTTGTAATCAAGACTATCAAAGTTGAATAGATAAGTTGTTTTTGATTTTCTATCTCTATCTCTAGTTTAAAATTGTGTAATATTTATAAATCATTGTGTTTATTAATCCATTATTCCATGTACAGGGTTTTGATGTGTTTGTTGCAGGGTGAATGTAAGGAAAACAAGTTCTAAGTAAAGAATAGGAAGGTAAGTAGGATTCTTGGTTTGAAATAATTTATATCATTATTTTTTTGGTAAAATTTATGTATGGAATGTAATAATTTGATGTTATATATTTATTTTAAATAAAATCAATATAAATATTACAATTTGAACACTCAGTCTTCTTGGAGGATAAAACCATGTGTATGCAATCCTAAGCCAGGCTATAGGGTGTTGATAAATAAGATAAGATATGGAAGCATGAATGATAGTTTAATTGAATAGTTATTTACATATATTTATTATAATAAATTTATAATAATATATCTTACAAGTGGGTAAAGCCGTGGAAGATAACCTAGGTATTGAACAAAACATTGTCTTATGTAATGAAACCCATGTTAACTTGAATAAGAGCAAGTAGTTGGAAAGATTCACAAGGAAATGAGTAGTAATATTTGGTAAGTATTTATATGTTTTAAGGTTTATAATTATTAAAAAAAACCATTTGACACAATCTAGCAACTCATTTTTATACATAGTCCTCATGAATTGTAACTCAGTCTTATGACAAGACTCATAATTGTGAAAATTGTAGTGATCAAGTCTAAATTCTTGAAAGAAAAGGATCTTGAGAACTTATTAAGAGTGATATAAACTAAATATACATACTATATTCTCATAACCTTACAATTAAATCCATAAACCAACACATTGTTCTTTGAATCCTATTCTACCTATCATAGTCATACAAGTGTACTCAATTTCTAGCATATTGAATAATACAAGCTCAAATAAGGTTATGTTAAGTGTCTAAACCATTTTAAAGGATGAATTAGATGTTAAAATACTTTATGATGTTATTTATACCATTTTAATAAGTTTAAAACTTAATAAATGTAAATTTATAGGGTCTCAATCCTATGTAGAGACTAGGAAACCCTAGATTAGGGTTTAGCTAATATAATGAGTTAAAACTATCAAATTTTGATTAAACTTTGTATTTTTGTTGACTTTTATGTCTATTAATATAATAAAATAAATTTAAACTGGTTAAATCACCAAGGTATGACATTTGATAGGATTGTGTTGCTATTAAGTGGAATTAGGCCTAAAAAGGGCTAGTTGAGTAGAGAAGGGAGACAAAAAATTGTAAAAGGGAGTAAAAGAGTAATTTTAACTTCATGATGAGTTGTATCCAAATATAAGGATATTATATAGAACCATATATATTAAATAAAATGTATTTCACAAGATACACCAAGCAGAAACATCCAAAATAGGGTTAATAGCCTAGAGAAACCTTGGAGGGTGAATTGTGTGGAAATAAGTAATTAAGGGTAATTTGATAGTGGAAATAGTATTAATTCATGTGTTAATTTATAACCTAAGACCATCAAATGAAAAATATTGAATCTTTTCATCAAGTCATGTGTTGTTCCTTGTGACCTAAGGGGAAGATGCCTAATAAGCAATTAGGAAGAGATTGAAATCAAGTTTATGAATGTGATGAATGGAAGGGGGTAAAGGGTGAGTTTTGAGTGTATGGATAGAGGTAAATAACATCAATTAAGTTTTATAAAATGTAAAAGGATTAATTACTAAGAAAATAAGTTTTAAAGCCTAACAGTTAAAAGAAGAGTTAGATTATGGAAGAAGAATTAATCCAAACCTAAGAAGAAGGTTTGATCATTTGTATTCAGAACTAGATAATTATGGTATTGTATATTTCTCCCAATTCCTCTACATCATTTGGTATTAGAGCAAGGCAAGCTTGGGTAAAATTTTATTTTGTTTTCTCTACAATTTGTTGATTTGAGTTAAATGCATAATGCCATGAGATATGCATGAGAGATGAAATATTGAAAAATAAAGAGGGTGAAGTATCTTTTAGTTTTAATCCATTTAGGTTAGTACAAATTTATACCAATTTTAACAAATAGAAAAAAAATCCCCAAAGTCCTTTGACAAGGACAAGAATCTTGTCAAGAGAAGATTAGAAACGGTAGAGAGAAAGAGAGCATTAGATCTCCAAGAGAGAAGAGAGGAATTAAAAACTCCAAAAGAGAGTCAAAAATGATAATTAAAGGTCCTAGATAGTGAAAAAAATAAGAGGAAAGTCCCAATATATGTCTAAGAGGCAAGGTTGATAAAATTTCTAATAGGAATGTCTAGATAGGCCTAGAAAACAAAGAGAATCGAAAAAGATGGACATATAAAGAGAAGTGGAAGAAATAATAAAATAACTAGAGAAAGGTATATATAGGATATACCTCATGATTAATCTCATAAGAGAACACAAAATCCAATAGATTGGTTGGAATTTGAGAATAAAATTTAAGTTACCATTAGAGTCACATGTGAGGAGAAGAAGGCACAAGAAGAGTGTCTTGAAAGATGAGAAGAAGAAAGAGAGAGTAACACAAAGAGGCATGAGAATAGAGGTATTTCTGAGTGAGAAACAAGATAGATATATTAAGAAGAGATTTCTCACTGAGGATAACAAGAAGGAGATATAAGTACCAAGAAGAGAACATGAGGGTGAAGACAAGAAGAGATGGACAATGTCTATTCCAAAGACAATAAAAGAGACTATGTGGTCTCTCATTTTATATTCTAACATTAATCTTATGTTTGTGTATTTAAGTATGAATACAAGTGTGGATAAAGGCCAAGCATGAGGCCTCAAATTTGGTGAATAATGGAGCAAACACATCACCCATCAAGTGGCAAGAGTATGGAAAAGATAAAGAACTTATTAAATAATACCAAGTGTTGAAGATTAATAGCATCCCACATGTTGAAGATGAAGAGAAATAGGGGTTATATGATACATTTCCAAGTGTAACACATGAAACAAGACAAGAAGCATATAAAGAAGACAATAATGTCACCCATGAAGACATGAATGAAGAAATAAGCTTGAAACAATTGCCATTAGAGATAAATGAATGCCTAAATGTTGATTTTGATTGCATATGTGATCAATAAAAGGCTTATGTGAAGATTGGGAGAAAAAATTACAAATTAAAACCCTCAAAAAGAGAACAAGGGCATGGATATGTATGGCTTAAGTGGATTAAAAAAATAGGTGATGAGAATAAAGAGGATAAACTCAAACAAGAGGTCAAATAAGGAAAAAACATAAGTGGAAAAAAAGCATAAATATGGAAACAAAGGATAAATGGTAATGAACACCAAGAAGGTATGATTGATGACCAAAGCATGAAGCATGAAAGAGATAAAAATAAGAACAAGTAGCAGCCCAAGAAGGTATAACATAGAAACTGGGTGGTAAAAATCAATAAAATATCACAATAGGATCATATTGCAAGTGTAATCCAAGAAAGTATGGAGTTTGAAGAAGATGGCAAGCTCAAAAAGAAAATGAGAGAGATGGTGAAAGCAAATCAGACCAATAAAATGAAGGTACATCAAGAAGATGAATTAATAAAATATGAGTGTTCTCCAAGTTTGTTTCCAAGTTTTGTATATGATGATATGTTTGAATTTGATTCCAATTATGAAGACATTTTATACATGAAAATAATAACATTGATGAATGAGCGTGTAGCAAAACAAGATGAGGTTTAATCACCTCAAAGGCTGCTTTAAAATCAAGGTATGCATCATGAGGAGATTGATATGAATCTCAAAAATTATGGAGTCCAAGGAGAAGACAAATAACAAGTTACCCAAGATAATGAATAACAATGTGGACCAAAGTTTGATGAACATTTTGAAGAGATGAGAATATTAGACGACATGTTCAATTCAGTAGAGGGGTTGAAATAAGGTGACTTATATCAGGTCAAGGTTAAATATGAACTCTAAGAAAAATCAAGAGAGGAACAATAAAATAAATCACAAAGAGTTGTGCAAACAAGACCACAAGCAAGCAATCTAGTTAGCGATCAAATCTAGTGTGAACAAGAAAACAAGGTGAGTTAATCAATGGGTTAAGTTAAATCTAAGTTTTCATTTTATAAACGTGAATTTTTAAATCCAAATATTTATCAAATCACATTGTAATATGGTGAGGACGACAATAAGAAGAAGTTGCTCTTGCATAGTGAGCAAGATGATAGAAAAAGACATCAAAAATAGAAGTAAAATGAAGTAAAGGAAGAAAATAAAATATTATATGATAAAATTAAAAAGGTTGACATTAAAAATAGTCCATTAGAGCCTAATTAATAATATGATATAATGAAAAAGGAGTAAACATCATTCAAAAGGCAATAATCGAGTGAGATTCATGAAGAATCAAGATATCAAACTATCATGAGGAAGAATAACAAACACCAATTGGTTACAACTGAGTACGAATAGGTTTAAAGTTTCTTATAATAAGTGTAAAATTCAGAAATTAAGGAGCTATAGAAGTTGTAACACCTCATAGAGGTAGAATATGCATGTATAAGAAGGCTAGGCAAAGCCAAGAAAAGGACAAGCAAGAGTTTGGAAAGAAAGATGGAACCAAGAATGAATAGTAAAAATCATATTAATGAGAAGGAAACTCAAAGAAAAAAGTATAAGGAAATAAAGAAAGATAGTGGCTCAAGTTTTCTCTCTCCTAGGGAGTATGACACATGAACATCAATCTAAAATAAATACCATTTTTTTAGTTATAGTCAAAAGAGTTCAAACATGGTCAAAATTGGATGTCAATGTGTGAGAGTGACTTTAATAGGTGCATTTATGTCCTTGGAGTCCATTTGGATTCATATAGGTATGCTATAGGGCTTTTAGGAGTTTCCCCTTCGAGACTAGAAATTTTAAAATGAAAATGCTTCCAATAGCCTAAGAGGGCTTAAAAATGGCCTAAAGAGGTTAGATTAGTGAATAATGGTCAAATAGGACCAAGATTTATTTTTAATGGTGTTTTTAATCATTAAAATTCTAAGTCATTATATTAATAAGATATGTTTAGTAGTATAATCCATAATCATACGTTGGATTAACAAATGGAAGTTATATCTTGTAGTTAACAAAATAAACCAAATTGAAGTTTGTGGAAATAGAGTATGATAGATTATTTGAGAGGTTATATGTAAAATTATAGGGTGATATATAGGTGGAAATAATCTTCAATAAGTAGAAACAAGGAGCCATGAGGAAAAATTGATATACCTCTCAAGGAAGATGTTATAAGTCCTCTGATGGACTAAATTTTGTAATCAAGACTATAAAAATTGAATAATGAAGTTGTTTTTGGGTTTTTTTATTATCTATGGTTTAAAGTTTTGTAACATGGATCATGAATTGTGTTTATGAATCCATAATTCCATGTACAAGGTTCTGATGTGTTTGTTGTAGGGTGAATGTAAGGATTACAAGTTCCAAATAAAGAATAGGAAGGTGAGTAATTATTAGTTTGAAATCCTTTAGATAATTATGTTATTTTGTAAAATTTATTTAGTTAATGTAATCATTTTATGGTTGATAATTCATGTAATGTAACTAAAGTCAAATATTTCCACTTGAACACTTATTCTTCTTGGAGGAGAAACCATGTGTATACAATCCTATCCCTAGCTATAGGGTGTTGAGAAATAAGGTAAAATATGGAATAATGAATGTTTTTTTAGTTTAATTATTATTTTAAAAATATTCATGAGAATAATTTTTTATTAATACCTCTTATAAGTGGGTAAATCCTTGGAAGAAAACCCAAGTATTGAACAAAACACAGTCATCTAATGAAACCCCTACTTACTTGAAGAAGAGCAAGTAGTTGGAAAGATTCACATAGAAGTGAGTATTAATGGTTATTTGGATAATATTGAAAGGTTTTAAGGCTTATAAGTATTGAAAAAAACCATTTTAAACAATATTTTAACTCATGTTTATACACAATTCACATGAATTATGACTCAGTGTTATGACAAGACACAAAATTGTGAAACTTGTAGTGATAAAGTCTAAATGCTTTAAAGAAGAGGATATTTATAATTTATGAAGAGTGATATACATTAAAAATAAATAATAAAATTCTCACAACCTTTTAATTAAATCCATAATCTAACACATTATTCTTTGAAGCCTATTTTGCATGTCACAGTCATATAAATGCACTTAGTTTCTTACATATTGAACAATACAAGCTCAAATAAGTTTAGAGTAAGTTTATAAAAAAAATTATAAGGATGAATTGTATTTTGATAGAATTTATAATGTTTTTTATACTAATTTAATTGGTTCAAAACTTAATAAATGAAAATTTATAAGCTCTTAGGGATGTGTAGAGACTAGGAGACCTAGAATAGGGTTTAGCTGATATAATGAGTTCCAACAATAAAATTTTGATGAAAATTTGTATTTTTGTTTTTTTTATGTATATTAAGATAATAACATATTTTTACACGTGTATGTTAATTATATTATGGAATTTGACAAGACTGTGTTGCTACTAGGTGGAATTAGGCCTTAAAAGGGCTAATTGAGTAGAGAAAGGAGCCAGAAAATGGTGAAGGGGAGTAAAAAATTTCTTGTAAGTTCATGATAAGTTTTATACAGATTTAAGGAGATTATATCAAGACCTATATCTTCAATAAAGGTTATATCACAACATACATAAGGAGAGACATCCAAAACATGGCTACTAGCCTAGAGAAACCTTGAAAGGTAAACTATGTGGAAAGAAGTAATTAAGGGTGAGTTGAAAATTGAAATGGGTCTCATTTATGTGTTAATTTATCACCTAATAACATACATGGAAAAATATTTAACCTTTGAAACCTAATTTAAGTGTTGGTCCTTATGACCTGAGGAGAAGGTGCCTAGTAAGCAATTAGGAAGAGATTGGAATCAAGTTTGTGAATGTGATGAATGGAAGGAGGTAAAGGATGAGTTGTAAATATATGTAAATAGGTAAATACCATCAAATAATTATTAATAAATTTAAAATTAATAATTAATAATCAAATAATTATTAATTCCTAAGAGTCAAAAGCAGAGTTAGATTGTGGAAGAAGAATTCATTCAAATCTAAGAAGCAAATTCGGTTAGTTGGATTGAGAACTAGATAATGATATTTTTTAATAATTATCCCCATACCTATGCATCAATTATTCATTTATTTATTAAATAATTTAATCAATAAGTGGAAGGAATTGTTTATAAAAATATTGAAGAGGTACTACAGTTGGTTATTTTTTCCAAAGATAGAGTAATGAAGGTTGAGGTTTTAGATGCCAAGTTTAAGAGATCATAGGGAGAGAAAGAATTATTAATGACTAAGGAATTAAAAATTTTAAATCCTTCATTCTTAAATTTTTAAGTCGTATGAAATTAATTCTATGTAGATGATGCACTACCTAAAGTGTTAAAGGCTAAAGAGGTAAATTCTATGTCTACAAAATGCACACAACTAGAAGTTATTGCCCCACATTTTCACAAATCTCTTAGTCCATGACATATTAACAACTAAAATATATTTATTTAATAATATAGTTAATGGCATTACATCCATACTCTAATTTTTGAATGATTATGTATACACATGTTTATCACCAAAGTGGGACTTTAGTCCCCAATCTATTATTGTACATTCATAATTTATTTTTACTGAAAAAATCTATTATAAGTATTATCATTGTAACATGCATCCTTGTATTATTTCTAACTATAGGTTATATTTTTGGACATATAATTTTAGGATACGCTTGAAGAGATGATGCCTTCCCCATCCCAAGATTAAAAATACATGTCACTTCATGATAACAAAGAGAGTAAAACTTTGGCTATTTAAATTAATAGGAAATTAGAATATTTTTTGCTTGACTTGATATTTATGTGAAAATCTTAATTCTTATCTAATTCTATGGATTTCTTGATACATCACATCATTATAGTATATTAGTTTTTTAACTATGTACGAGATATATATGTTAAATATAGTATTTTTTTTAATCTATAGATTCTTTGAATATCTTTTGCATGTCAATCATAAACCTCTTTTAAATTTGTAACATCAATTTGATAATTAGGCAACCTTTGATATCTACATGTTTGACTATAATGTGTTCTTTTTTCCTCTGTCTCTTCACTTTATTTGATTGTTTGTGTGGTAAATCATCTTGAACCAAGTATCAATCTAGATTCCTTGTCCTTTTTGAGTTCAAATAGTAATCTTGAAAGGATTTATGGATGTATTTTACATAGGCTTCCTTTTCTGCCTTACTCTTTCCTCTTTTTTAATGTTATTTAAAAATTATGCCCATTAAGCCAATCTTCATTAGGATCATGATCCTTCCACCCACTCTAATTATATCTATGTTCATCCATAACCAATTCACCTATGGTAATAATCTATATTGCTCAACACTCTTCCACCAATAGGTTATAAAACCAAATATCCTTCAATTCATGCCTTGGAGTGATCATGTTCATCGATCTTAAATTGTTAGAGGCAACATCATAATAAATTATGGGGTGTGCACAAAACACACATCAACAAAAGTATCAAATTGGTGCGAGAAGGAGGGCCTCTATCCTATGCCACTATCCTAATAATTAATATTAATTTATTTGAATTGGATTCACCCAAATGACTAACAAGGTCAACCTCAAACAATAACCTATTAAAACCCCCTTTGGATATCCATAAAAAGGTTAGGAACAAGAGAGGTATTTAAAGAAGACCTAGAGTAGAATCACAATCCCCAATAATATAACCCCATATTCTAATAATTTCAATTACCAATCTCTAGAAACCACCTTTTAATCCTTGACCCTATCCCCCACCACAAATCCCAATTTGGTTGACTAGATTGGTTATCAATGTCACAAAAGTGGTGCATGATTTATGTAGAAACCCAAATAAATATCTCCATTATTTATCTCCCATAGGAATAAGTACTATGAAAATAACATATAAAATAATTCAAATATTCCTTAGGGATCCTAAATGTAAGTCATAAAGACATGGATTACAAACTATTCCCTTTAATTTTATAATAAGTAACATATGACTAGTTTTAAAATATTCTAGAAAGGTCAATTATAACCTGAATGGAATGTCAATATACATTTCTACCTATGTTTTTCAAAGTTACTAGTGTGATTATTATACATCAACACTTTTTTGTTATGAAAACAGAGACCAATGATCCAATTTGAGCATTTAAAACTTAGTTTCAAAATATATATAGAATATCAAAGTTTGTTTATTAGCCTAATGAACCATTGGCCCTATAAATGTATCAACATGCTCTGGATTTCATGAATACTATATTTGTGTGTATGTTTTTTAGTGTTGATACATTACCCTTGGATGAAATAGAGGTAATCAATGTAGAAAAATAGTTGTATCCTCATTTTTAAACATTATGTGCACTCATACATGGACCTATCTACCCATATGTTAACCCAATCCCTAATGTAACATAGAATACTATGGCACAAAACTAAACCTTAGTTAGAGATCAATTTCCATTAACCTATGTTACCTAAAATTAAGATCACAATTTCTTGAACAATTCTAATTTTTAACCATTAGGGCTAGAATCAACCTTTTATACCATTTAATAACACTTCCACATAGGATAATGCTCCCAATCCCTAATGTAACATAGAATACTATGGCACAAAACCAGACCTTAGTTAGAAATCAATTTCCATTAACCTATGCTACCTAAAATTAGAATCACAATTTCTTGAACAATTCTAATTTTTAACCATTACGGCTAGAATCAACCTTTTATACCATTTAATAACACTTTCACATAGGATAATGCTCCCAACTAAGATACAAATGGAAGACATCTAGAGGAAGTTATATAAATTAAGTAATGAATTCCTAAACATGCATAAATGTATGGATAATACAGGTTGATAGAAATCTAATTAGAAAAATAAGTGTTATGGGTTCCAAAGTTACCTTTAAATAGGCCTAGGAATAATCAAGAACATTAGGTTCCATCTACAATGATACATGAGATAAATATCATGGATGCATATCTTCCAAACTAGTGATGGTTCCTTAAAATAGTGTAATATGGGGAATTTTATTATATCAAGTTTTTCACTACTTTATAAGTCTTTTAGTATGAATAAAAAAGGAAATAAAATTATTCTTGTCATCAAGTATCATATTCATCTAATTCTTTAGGCAACCCTAGAATGAATATGCTATTTGACACATATGACTTCCCCTTCCTAGGGGAAGATGATAATGATCCTATGGATGACACTAATGATGTTGATGATTTATAGTACTACCACTAGGTCAATAAAAACTACAATATGAGAAGTAAGAAGCCTATGACTTTTTCAACTCCTCCAAATAACAGTGCTACTACTCTTCTTGATTTGAATTCTAATAAAAAATTTCCACCATCATGGAAATACAATCCACCAGATCAGTCACAAAACTTTGAGCATCAAGGCAATTGAGGATATATTATTGTTGAATACATGAAATAAATTAAATCTAATATTAGTCTTTATGATCTAGTTCAGATCACTGAACAAAGGGAACTACTACTCAAGTTTTTGACCAGGAGAACTAATGACAAGTCCATGACTACCTATGAAAATGTAACTATGTATAAACATAAACCTGAAGTATCACCATTCCTATTGATAATTTGAATTTTTGAAAAGAATGTACACAATTGCCTTGTTGATTATGGGGCATTAGCAAATGTGATACCTATGGTTGTCTTCCAAAATTTGTGTTTGACTCCTGACAAGTCAAAAAGAGTAGTACTATAGTTGGATAAATGTTAAATCCCATGTTTTTTAGAATTTAAAAATGTGTGCATATATGTAATATCCCCTTCTAAACAGGAAATATAGCAACACAAAAAAACTGAACCAAGATATAATCGTTGTTGAATAAATTCAGAAAGATCACAATAATATAGTCTCTTAATAACAAATTACAGATTGTATCACTTGTCCTTCTAAATTATTACAATTGCAGTCCTCTAATATGCATATAAATATGAAATACAGTATAGAAAACCCTGGCTTTGCAAATCTGGAAGCGCAAATTGAGTTCTGGAAAGTCTCGGCCTTTCTGTGTCGACACACAGTCGCCGTCGTCGGTCGATATTTCACCGACGTCGGTCTCTGCCGGTCGGATTTCTGCCGACGTCAGTCTTCAATCGACCGATGTCGGTCACTGAAACCCTCTGTCTACCGAGGTCGGTTCCTGCACTGATCTGTACGAACCCGTACGGATTCTGTACGGCCGCAAATTAAGCACAACTTCCCTGTTTTCAACCCCTGATCTGAAGATATATGTCTCTAGCACAGTAGATCTCTAGCTGTATAATTTATTGAATCAAAACATAAAGCAATAAATACCTGGAATATCTGTGATAACTTCTGTGTGAAGTTATCTCTCAAACCTGTAACTCTGTGATAACTTCTGGATGAAGCTATCTCTCACTTTGGCAATAGATCAGCTGATATTCCACAGCCTCTTAATTGCACACACTGAAGAGGGAACGTTCTCCAATGCAAATGGAATCCTTAAACCCTAGGCTCAGTCTTCACAGAAGAATTTCTCAAAATCAATATCAATATTCAATAGCATAATCAACAATGGCCTCCATGAGAAACCCTTATACCCTCAAAAGATATGTTTGCCCTAATTAGGGTTTCTTAAATTGAATTAGGGTTTCTAATTAAAAATAGGCTAAATAATTAATATTTGATTAAATCAATCAAATATTAATATCTCCCTCAATACATGTCGGATCCGCGAACCGATCGAAGCTAGTGAATCAGGGAGTGATTCCGCACATAACCATACCACAATAAAGGCGCTCCGCTGCATATCAAATATCCCTAAAAAGTAGGAGCTCAGGCCAAATGTGTCTGAAATACCCTGAATGAAAATCAAATGTAGAAATCTTGTGAATCAAAGTCAAGCCAAGCTCCATTATGACCCTCTATCCATCCTATTAGCCTACGAAGGTCTCATAATAGGCTAACCATGAACTCAGAACATGTCACCTAAAAAGGGGACATGACAATCCGCCCCTCCTGAAATTGCTTGCCCTCAAGCAATCACTGAATGATAAATCAACCCATCCACCTGGATCCCAAATATAATTTTGACCTCCACCACTGTCAATTAACACGACCCCCATGCCATGTCCATCCCAACTCTCAGGTAATGGTGTCACACCATCTCTAGTACTAAGATAAACACTCCAACATCCAATCCATAAATGAAAATCAGCAAGCAAACTCCTTACCTGAATAATATATGAAACTGGATAGTGAAGACTAGAAATAGTCATATCATCATCAACCTGGGATCCGGCTGTAACAGAACATTGAGTCCTCACCACATGTGACAACTCCTGAACTGAAGTCACCTCAAGATCAAGCTCATCCTCATACCTTTCCTGTGTTGGTGCCAATGTGCACTCGTCATGGCTCTCTATCATGTCATGTGGTATAGGTACCTCCATCCGATGAAAAAACATATATCTGAAGCTGCTGCCCCGTATTGCCTTAAGAATATGTGTCGTCCCATCAACATTAAAGAGAACCTCCATGTCCTTTAGACGAAGAGTAACTTCCTCAAATGAATGAAGCCACTTCATACCCAAGACTAAGTCTATATCCCCCATGTTTACCACATAATAATCAGCGTTGAACTCATAGTTGTTCAAGCGCAATGGGAGGTCTCTAATCATACGCTCACACTTAAGAGTGTGACCATCGGCTACCTTAACTCTGATGCCCTCAAAACCTTCTGTAGTGAGTCCACGCTTCTCCACAAATCTAGCATCTATGAAATTGTGAGTGGCTCCTGTATCAAGAAGGGTGATAACCTTCTGCCCTGCCAAAACTCCACGGAGTCTGAATGACTCATCTGACTGTATGCTGGATATGCGGGCCTCCTGTAGGTGAAGCTCTAACTCTGCCTCTACATTAGGCCCTGAAGCCTCTGCCTCCGCCCCCTCAACACTGTTATGCTGTTCGGAATCCTCAGAATCTGATTCCTCATAATATATCCACATCATACGATTCGCCTTGCCCTTAGGCCTCAAAGGACAATCGTGATGGATATCATATGGTCCTTTGCAGTAGAAGCAAAGCTTCTTCCTGCGTAGATCATTAAGCGCCTCACGATCCAAAGGTGGTGCTGCTGGATTGGCCTTTGAATCATTTTTAACTCCGGATTTATCTATGTTAAAATCCGGTCTCTCCGTATCTCCGTGGGAGTGCTTATGGTCTCTAGAAGAAGAAGTACCTCTGGCGTTAGATTTATTGGATGGGGCTGCCATCTCCATATCACGTGCCTTCTTCATAGCTACCTGTAATGAAGGAGGATCAAAGGCTTTGATCCAACCCCTCAATGGCTCTGTCAATCCCTCTATGAAGAGAACTACCAATCTACGCTCTGAAATATTGGGTACCATGACTGCTAATCTCTGAAACTCACCAATGAAGGACTCCAAGCTACCTGTTTGTCTCAACTGTGCCAGATCTCGGAAGTAAACCTCGGGATCTCTCCTGTCAAACCGCTCAACCAATCTATCCACAAAGTCCTGGTACTCTGTCACTTGATTATGCTGAAGTGTTACCATACCATGGTACCACCAATCATGTGCTACTCCATCTAAGTGCAAAGTGGCGTATTTGATGGCATCTATCTCTGACATGGGTCTCAACGCCAAAAAGGTGTCAAGCTTATGAACCCAAGCTTGAGCTGTCATCTTACCGCTGCCGTCAAAAGTAGTCAAAGAAAGCTTACCAGTAGCCTTCTGTAGCTCACTGAATTGGACTCTAGGTCTCCTGTCCTGTCTAGCCAATCTATAGTGCTCTCTCCTCAAATTGACAAAACGATCAAAGGTTGTTCTCTCCTGGATATGAGGAGGTAATAAGTCCCACTCATCATTTGCAGCCATGTAAACATCTGCAAATGGAGAATTCCCTGCCTCCTCATCTGCTGGTACCTCTGGTTCTTCTTGAATAAATGAAGGGCGTGTAGGTCTATCCGCTGTTCTGGAGTGAGTCTGTTGTGGTCTCTGATTAACCGTAGCACTCCTATCATCTCTTTGGTCCCTGTTTTGTCCATCAGGTGCATTCATTCTCTCTATCATGGTCATAAGTCCCTGTAGTGTCTGAGTCATCTGCTGTTGGCTTATCATCATAGCACGCTGAAACTCTCTGGTGGCCTGATCAACATCATACCTGTGGCCCCTGGGTGGGCTGCCCTCACGTCTGTCACTCATGATGTTCGGTCTCTGATCTAACAACTGGATACCTTCAAGCAAGGCTCGGCTGCGTGTGTTATACCTGTGTGGTCCCAACTCTTGTGGCTGCATAAGATCTATAGACCCTCAGGCTGGCAGGATTTAGCTCTGATACCACTGTAATATCCCCTACCAATAGAGATATATGAAAGACACAAAACTATGATACCAAAGACCAAAGCTCTGATACCACTGTAATATCCCCTTCTAAACAGGAAATATAGCAACACAAAAAAACTGAACCAAGATATAATCGTTGTTGAATAAATTCAGAAAGATCACAATAATATAGTCTCTTAATAACAAATTACAGATTGTATCACTTGTCCTTCTAAATTATTACAATTGCAGTCCTCTAATATGCATATAAATATGAAATACAGTATAGAAAACCCTGGCTTTGCAAATCTGGAAGCGCAAATTGAGTTCTGGAAAGTCTCGGCCTTTCTGTGTCGACACACAGTCGCCGTCGTCGGTCGATATTTCGCCGACGTCGGTCTCTGCCGGTCGGATTTCTGCCGACGTCGGTCTTCAATCGACCGATGTCGGTCACTGAAACCCTCTGTCTACCGAGGTCGGTTCCTGCACTGATCTGTACGAACCCGTACGGATTCTGTACGGCCGCAAATTAAGCACAACTTCCCTGTTTTCAACCCCTGATCTGAAGATATATGTCTCTAGCACAGTAGATCTCTAGCTGTATAATTTATTGAATCAAAACATAAAGCAATAAATACCTGGAATATCTGTGATAACTTCTGTGTGAAGTTATCTCTCAAACCTGTAACTCTGTGATAACTTCTGGATGAAGCTATCTCTCACTTTGGCAATAGATCAGCTGATATTCCACAGCCTCTTAATTGCACACACTGAAGAGGGAACGTTCTCCAATGCAAATGAAATCCTTGAACCCTAGGCTCAGTCTTCACAGAAGAATTTCTCAAAATCAATATCAATATTCAATAGCATAATCAACAATGGCCTCCATGAGAAACCCTTATACCCTCAAAAGATATGTTTGCCCTAATTAGGGTTTCTTAAATTGAATTAGGGTTTCTAATTAAAAATAGGCTAAATAATTAATATTTGATTAAATCAATCAAATATTAATATCTCCCTCAATACATGTCGGATCCGCGAACCGATCGAAGCTAGTGAATCAGGGAGTGATTCCGCACATAACCATACCACAATAAAGGTGCTCCGCTGCATATCAAATATCCCTAAAAAGTAGGAGCTCAGGCCAAATGTGTCTGAAATACCCTGAATGAAAATCAAATGTAGAAATCTTGTGAATCAAAGTCAAGCCAAGCTCCATTATGACCCTCTATCCATCCTATTAGCCTACGAAGGTCTCATAATAGGCTAACCATGAACTCAGAACATGTCACCTAAAAAGGGGACATGACAAGTGTGAAGTTATCTCTCAACCCTGGAATTCTGTGATAACTTCTGGGTGAAGCTATCTCTCAGATCTGTATCTCTGTGATAACTTCTGGATGAAGCTATCTCTCAGTTTGGCAATAAATCAGCTGATATCTCACAGCCTCTAAATCACACACAATGAAGAGGGAACGTTCTTCACTGCAATGGAATCCTAGAACCCTTGGCTCAGTCTTCACAGAAGAATTACTTCAATTTTCAATAATCAATAATCTATGCATACAAACTCTCTCCCATGAGAAACTCTTATACCCTTCCAAAGGTGTGCTTGCTAAAATTAGATTTCCTCAAATTAGAACTTGGGGTTCTAAAATTAGAATTCCTCAAATTAGAACTTGGGCTTCTAAAATTAGAATTCCTCAAATTAGAACTTGGATCTTAAAATTAGACCAATTAATTAATAATTAATAATTAATTAATATCTAATTTAAAATTAGACCAAATAATTAATATTTGATTAAATCAATCAAATATTAATATCTCCCTCAATACATGTCGGATCCGCGAACCGATCGAAGCTAGTGAATCAGGGAGTGATTCCGCACATAACCATACCACAATAAAGGCGCTCCGCTGCATATCAAATATCCCTAAAAAGTAGGAGCTCAGGCCAAATGTGTCTGAAATACCCTGAATGAAAATCAAATGTAGAAATCTTGTGAATCAAAGTCAAGCCAAGCTCCATTATGACCCTCTATCCATCCTATTAGCCTACGAAGGTCTCATAATAGGCTAACCATGAACTCAGAACATGTCACCTAAAAAGGGGACATGACAATATAGCTAACATTATATCCATGGCTATAGAAGACTATTAGCATCATATTCATTAACATTCTAGAGGCATATGACTTATTACTAAGCTGACACTAGTCAAAAATGTTAAAAAAATGCATGGACATAGATTTATCCCACATGTAGTTGACCTAAAATGGGATACAAAATCAAATCAAGGTAGACAAGTATCTTAAAATGAAGTAATTGATTATTTAATACAATACCAATAAGGATCAGGTCAAATTTATTCCAACATGTGTAGGTATGTACACTTTCATCACCAAACAATAATTACCTAAACAAGAATTTTAAGATCCTTATCAACTATGGACTCTACAATTAGATGGATCTCATTACAAGCAAGGTTTTATCATAGGTGTGACCTTGATATACCCAAAAGGTAAGTAATACTTCATTACTTGCATATTATAGTTCCCCTACACCAGTAATAGAGTTGATTATGAAGGCCTAATCTTAGGCCTATAATTCACATTAAAGTAAAATGTCAAACAATTAATAATGTTCAATGACTCTAAGATAGATGTAAACCATATTATAAATAAGTACCAATGTAAGCTTCCATACCTAAATAAGTAAAAACACCAATCTTGGGACTTGATTGAATCCTTTGAAGCGTTTGGCATCAAGGCTATCTTAAAAGAGAAGAATTAGACAACTGATTCATTAGTAGCATCTACCACCAATCTAGCACCACTTAAAGAATAAAAAATGAAGATATTATTAGTGGATTTTGTCCCATGCCCTTCTATCCTAGATAATTTGGATAACATCTAGGTGTTTGATGATGGTTAACAAATAATATTGTTCCTAAATAGATCAAGAGATTTTGAGGCCCCAATAATAGATGAAGGAAATATCTAACCTATGCAAACTGAATATATGGGAGAATAAGGTGTTCTCCAACTGAAAGAATATTGAATTAACTTGGACAGGGTTTCCTTAAAATGAGCTTTCGATATTGATACTTAGGCCCAAAAGTATAAATAACTAGAATTAACTAAGTTTGACTTCACCAAGGAAATATTAGGGACTAACTAGGCTCCCAAACTATTGAATATAAGTCTAAGTTTTAATAAAAATAAAAAACATAGGATGAAAGGTTTGCTAATATATTACAAGGATGTCATTACTTGGACATATGATGACCCAAATATCTTTGATCCTAGGTTTATTATAAACACCATCTATTTAAGGTTATAACACAAGCCTTGAGGTAAAGGTAGAGACCAATAAACCCAGTCCTAGAAGGTCTCATAGAGTCTAAAGTACAAAATCTTCTAGATGCCAAGATTGTTTTCCCAATTAGACACTCAACCTATGTAGTTAATCTAGTACTAGTCAAGAAAAATGGATAAATTAGGTTGTGTGTGGATTTTAAGATGTTAAGCAGAGTTTCAAAAAATGATAATTATCCTCTACCTTCTTTGGACAAAGTAATATAGATGGTGAATAGCTCAGAGATGATGTCTTTCTTGGATGAATTCTCAGGCTAAAACTAGGTATTGGTTAAGGTAGAATACAATATGAGCACTACCTTCACCATGAAATGGCCGAAATTTGCATATAAAAGGATGCCATTCATAACAATCATCATAGGGAAAATTTTCTAGAGAGTGATGGATTTGACCTTTTAGGGACTGGTGGGTAAAATATTTATGATCTACAAGGATGATCTTATAGTATTTTCAAAAAATAGGGATGATTAGGTAATCCATCTAAAAAATTCCTAGATAGGTGAAAAAAGTATGAAGTTTATGTGAACCCCAAGAAATGGATTTTAGGAGTTAATAAACATAAATTATTGGGCCATATTATTAAACAAGAGGGATATCCCTCAACCCAAACTAAGTCTAGGCCATCTCTAAGATAACTCCACCCAACATCAATAAAGAGATAAAATATTTGTTTAAAAAGATTAACTTCATGAGAAAATATATTTTTTGTTTCATAAAAATCATGAAACCATTGAATGCCATGCTGAAACAAGATGCCAAGATTGAGTGGATGACAAAGGCCAAGAAATATTTCTATGAGATCAATATGGAAAGTGATCAAGCCCTAGTCTTGATCACCCACATTTAAAAAATATTTCTATCTTCATCCATTTTCTTTAAAATATATCACTATTGCTTTATTGATGCATAAGGTAGAAGACAATGAGCATTCCATTGCCTTCATGACTACCAACCTAAAATATGCAGAGGTAAAGCATTCCATAATTTATAATCAAATATATTCCTTAATCAAGAACATCAAAAAATTCATAAATTATATTATAGAAAATAATATGTATGCCATTGTACCTAACCCATCTATCAAATTCACACAAAGCCAAAAAGAGATGGAAGAAAACAAATGGAAATGAATGGACAAACTTCAAGAGTTTGACCTTGAAATTAGACCAGTTAAAATGGTAAGAGGCAATGGCCTCATCTATTTGATTACTAAAATTAACCTGTGCATCCACATAAAATAAATCAATGAATCCCATGTGATAGGAGGTTAATGGTACTCACATATCATCCATTATTTTCTTATAGGGGCATGCCCTATAGAGATGAATAAAGAGCAAAAGCAAGCCCTCAGACTCAAATCAACTCTTTCAATGATCAAGAAAGGGGTCCTTTATATAAATAACTATGATGAAATATACCTAAGGTGAGTTTCTAAAGATTAATCTAATGATATCTTAGATAACCTAGATCAGAAGGTTTGTATTGGACATCGCTCTGGAAATACTATAGCTTATAAGATTTTGAGGATGGGTTGCAACTAGCCTACAATATTAAAGGATGCCCATAACTACATCATGATATACCATGAATGTTAGGTGTTTACAAAGAGAGAGGTGAATATTTTTATGCCTTTATAGTTGGTCATCGAAAGATGCCTTTTTGCCTAATGGGGTTTGGACTTTATTGGGATAATAAATTTAAATTCTTCATCAAAACACAAGTTTATCCTCATGATTACTAATTATTTTACCATGTGGATAGAGGATATTGCTACCAAAATTTCAAGAGCCATAAATGTCATCAATTTCTTGGAGGAGAACAAACTCATCTAATTTGGCACACCCATTTCATTGGTCTATGATAATGGTCTAAGATTATAATATACTAAATTTAAAAAATGGCCCTACCACAATCAAATCACCCTTAAGTTATTTTCAAACCATTATCCATAAGGAAATGGGATAGTTGAATCAACTAATAAGAATTTGATGGATGCCATAAAGAAATATGGATAGAATAAACCAAGATAATGTCATCTCTTATTAAAATATGCACTATGAGTAGACCAAACAAGGCACAAGTAAGTTCTTAAGGCTTCACCTTTTTTGTTATAATATGGATGAAAACCAGTCTTCCCAATCACTCTCAAGCTATCAACTTACCATTTAATGAAAAATTATATGGGTGAAAATGAGATAATAACTTCAATATTAATTTAAATAGTCCAATTATTATATATAAGGACTAAAGCACTATACAATTTTAGTAAGCATTAGGATATTGTCAAACACTAGATTGGCAAAAGATCTAAAATTAAGGCATTTAGACTTTAAAACCTATTACTCCTCTGGGATAAAGTAAAATATAAAAAAGGTTGGCATCACAAGTTCAATCCATTTTGGATTAGACCATATTAGTTATTTAAAATCCTTGTAAATAATGCATTTTAGTTAAAAGACCTCCAAGGTAAGGACCTCGTGTTTCCAATTAATGGATATTTTTGAAGAATTACTTCATGGCTGCTCTAGCTAGAAATGCATCAAAATAAGTCTAAATGGAGATTTAGAGTAGAAGTAGATTATATTTCCTACTTCCTATATTAGAATTCTTACTTTCTAGATTAAATTTCCTGCTTGTTAAACTTGATTTCCTTTATATTAGTTTTGTTGTTTTTGATAGATTAACTCCTAATTTCTAGTTTATTTTCCTAAGTTGTAGATTTATCTTATAATAATTTTCCAAACTAAATCCAAAATGATATGACAAAAAAAGATACTCAAAGGGAGCATAATTATTATTTATGGAAATTTATTTTGATAGTACTTGAATTTTTGGAGTTGATCTATGCATTATGACTAAATTTTATTTTTTATAGGTTGAATAGGCTTACTCAACCTTTGTAACTTACTTTGATATACTCATTCAAATTTTAGAAAATATTTCCATTTCCAAAGATGCATTACACTATCATATGCTAAATCTAGGTAGGAGATGATAAACATAGGGCCAGATACATATTGATAGGACATATTGACTAGTATTTTTATTAATTCATACATCCATCCAAAGGTGGTTCCCAACCTTCCCCTATTTATGATTCAAAAAAGGTAAAAAACTAATAGAGGATAGTGATTCAAGTAAACTCTACAAGGGATATTTATGTTTGGTTGGTAATATAGTAATCCTTCAAGTGTAACAAGAGGTATCTCTATCATGGCTATGGACACTTGGATGGCAGTAGAGTAATGCCTAGGTTTTAATTTTTAATTGGTTTCAATGCCAAAATTCAAAATTAAACCTATAGTGTTTATTTGGGTCTATGTCAAAAAATTCACGACCAAGGGAAATTAATTTCACTAAATCAAAAACTAATCTGAGGAACGGGAAGGTTAACATGTTGCATTAGGAAATAAGAGTCTTGTTCTAGAAGTTGCATTGGCTTATTCTTTCTTTATTAAGACTAAATATTTCTCATAATAAATTTCTAAAATTCTATGTTCCCAAAATAGATAGGATTATTTTACCCTATGAGTTGCCATTTGTTCTTCCCAACACACAAACCCTATTTTTTATCAAAATTTTAGAAACAAGAACACATTATTAAAAAACCTCAATTCAGATATATGACCTTAAATATGTATGATTTAGTTATCATTCATTTTTCATCTAGATATATTTTTAAAAAATCCATCATTCCTTGAGTTCAAATTCTAAAAAAACTCTCAACTTAAACTAGTATCTTAAGTTATTTATAAGCTCAGATATTCTCAAATTTTACTTTGATATGATTTTATGATTCCTAAGCTAATATATGTCATATTTATATGTCCTATTATTTATATTTCCATTGCATGATTAATAGTCGAAGACCATTGATTTCCTTTAATCAGGCCCATAGTAAAGATTTCACAGAGTTGTGACATGCATCACTCTCACATAATTTGGAGTTTTAGATGTTTACAAAAGGATAAGTATTTTGAGCCCTCGAGCCCACATGTTATGAAAACATGCCACACAACATATTCACATTAAAATAGAGCCACAATAACTTCATATAATTATTAACAAATTTAATAGTTTCACATTCCCTTGTGCTAATGGCTCTGAGCTCCCAAGTCTCTTGGCTTTTGATATCATTACACATGTCTTGATCATGGTAATTCATGTCCATGGGAATATTAGGTGATTATTTAGTCTAAAACATTATAGTTATGATATTTTAAGCTTTCAAGGTTTTGAACAATTGACACTTAACACATTGGTAATAATCTGTGTCATCAGAAGGTTAAGCAGTCCTATGGTCTCCAATCTAATGCTTTGAGATCCTAAGTATCCTATATTTTTAGATCATTCCACGCATATTGATCATGCTTACCTATGACCATATAATGTTTTTTAATAAAAGGAAAACCAATATAATGCTTTGAGATTTAATGATTCTATTGCTTCAAGATCGGGCCATATGGCTTAATCATGTTAACTTGTTGCTATAGGACCTCCCAAACACAGTGAAGAAATTTAAAGGGTTGAGTTAACAAGGGCATAACAAGTGGCACTATCTAGGGAAGGCATGGAAAAAATACAAAAAGAATTATGGAAAAAATGATAAAGAATCATGTCAATGAATAGATGATTGTTATCTCAAAATTAATGATTGGACATAAAGAATTAATAAAGGATCACTACTTTGCAAGTCATACCACCCACAAATATAACTAGAACATTCAAATTAAATAAGGCATTAAAAATGAAAATTAATTATTAGCATTGAAGGTGCATTAATGCATTTAATACTTAGGTCAGTGAATAATATATATAAAATCTATGAGGATTGAGATTCACTTTGATATTTCTCTTTTTATAGATAATTACATTCACAATATTCTTAGGAATGATCAACCATTATGTGTACAATGAACTAGTTGAGGACCTCACAAGAGTCATAAGGAATAAAATATAACAATGGCCTCTTCATCAAAGTAAGGTAAGCCATAAGATACCTCCCCATAATCATTTCTGTGATTGATAAAACATAAAGACACAATATTTGAGAAGAGTGCCACGATCTTTAAGTTACCTCATTATTAGGTTCTTTATGAAGAGATCAAATTAATTTAGTCCTATTCCATAGAGGACAGATTCTCATATGAAGCTAAATAATATATAAATTAATTAAGGAACAAGGTCTCCATCAGGGTATGACCAAACCTAAGGTAATGCCATGCATTGACTTCTTGAAGGTTTTACTCATTAATGTAACCAATATTAGAGACATCATGCATGGAATGAAAGTATATATATCCTTTTATTACATCTTGGGAAGGTCTTTTGAAAGATATATTAGCCTTCCCTACCCTGAGACCACCAAAAATCAAGTCTCAGCTAATGTGTGGCTTGAGAACAACACTATAGATGGGAATTTGAAGCAATGATTTCAAAGACAAAAGGATAAATCCAAAGGGAGAAATCGCCACCAATTGTATTTTTAAATTCAAACCTAAAATCTCCATAGTAATGGTGTTGTTGAATACGTTGTATGGTCTCCAAAGTATTATCTATGTTTAGGTCAAGTGGGTTCAAATACTAGATATATTATTGACAACCTATAAATTGGTATCATTGGGGGAGTCATAGGTACACAATTCAAGCCATAAATGCTATACCCTAATTGTAGGCCTGAGGATGAAATTTTTTACATGATGTCCTGCTTACTGGATGCACTAATGGCCACTATGTACAAGCCTTATTGCCAATAATGACAACCATCAACTAAATATTTGGGAAACATAATCAAAGAGGATTTCTCTTTTATGTTTATTCATAGGTATATGAATGATATAAAACTAATAAGTAATGTGGTATATCCTCATATATACCAAGATATATAGGGTACCCCAATGCCAAGAATGTCTAAAAATATAACATGGACCCTCAAAAAAATATGGGATTATTGGTTATATCCAGATGTAATAATTATCTATGTGAAGGGTAACATGGCTACTCTTTTGCTATTACCTCATCATATTCTAGATCAAATTGTGGATAGGAGATAGATTATCAAATTTTCAATAACACTGATGAAGAATTAGGTCAAAGACATTTGGCCTACTAATTAAAAAATACTTTCACTATTGGACAACACTAGTATATGACTAGGTCCCATTTCATATTAGCTTGTCAGGCTAGGATGCACTATAACTTACATCTTAGACCATTCAAATAATGGGACCCCAAGAAGATAAAAATGGGGTATCTCAAAACCATATTAGAAAATAAGAAGGTACATGTTTCTTATAGTCACCAAGCATATGATCATGATAAGTTTTTCTTAAATACCTCAAATGACCCTAAAGTTTGGATAAAGATGAATGATAATACAATATATATGATACTTTCATAGGAATTACAATAAAATACAAAGGAAATAGAGGAAAATTATTAGAATTGATGGAGTCAAAAATTATCTCCATCTCCACCACATGACTCTCAACCATCAGATCAACCCCTCTCTCCTTCTATAGGAGCCACAAAAGAACAACTAGATCAATATGGAGATTGAGGGAGTCAAATAATCATATAATGAAAGATATTTTGAGAGGACATCCTTGTACTTAGGTTATGTTTACCTAAACTTACTCACTTGAGTAAGCCTTGTGCATAATAACTACCAGGGAGAGGCTGTTAGGAACCCGTGTGACCCCTTCTCTTTACTTTGTTAGTATATTAGTTTCTATTGATGCATGTGCTTTGTAAGTCATCCCATGATAATTTTGTTTTATCTAATATTCAATAAAAGTATTAGTTTCTTAGATTATACTTAGTATATAATTAAGTGTTGATGCCAGTAAAGGCATCCACAAATTTATTGTATTTAGCTTGCTTAAAGGAGGCTGCCCCCTCGAAGTAGCCTACAATCAATTTAATATTTCCAAGTGTTTTAATAATTATTAAAATCTATTATTTTGATTTTTTAAATATATAAGCATATTATTTCATAGTTTTTTTTATTAATTGTTTTAGGAGGATCATCTCATCTAGTATCATAGTGCTTTTTAGGGCCCAATTTTTTTCCTTCAAAAAGACTTAACTCTGTTCTACTACATAATTCATTTCAATAATTTTTCATAAATTATTAACTTTGTTCTATTTCATAATTTAAGTATTTTTATATATCATAATAATATGTTTTAGATAAGGGTAAAAACCTAACTACTTAACTATGGGAAGTTCTTGGGTGAAAGACCTAAAACTCATTGTGAAGAGTACTATAAGAACCCCAAAATAGTTGGCCCATTTAGAGGACCGACCATGAAAATGATCAATGGCCCCTTCCTGATTGAGTAGTTCTCATTTGTGAGGAAAAACAAGAGCTGTCGTTTAGAGGTAAATCTATTGCTATAAAATTTATGGAGAGTGGTACTTGTTTAGATGGAATTTGTGGCCAAAGTGATCTCTTTAAACCCTTAGGCAACCATTGAAATTTGGGGCCCATTTATATCAGTTTCAAATTAATTCTAGTCAAATATCAAAATAATTAATCAACAAAACATCTATAGATTGTTATAGGACTTATAGCCAAAAATTTGATAGAAATAAAAAAATCTTCATCTTATCAGTTTTAGAAAACTATTCATGGAGCATAAAAATACTATCAAAGGACTTACATCTAGATATTTGATGGAAATAATAAAATATAAAATCTTCATCCTATTAGTTTCTGAACAATATCCATAGAGTATCAGAAGACTCCTAGAGGAATTTCATCTAGATAGAAAATAGAAACGAGAAAAAAAATCATTTTTTCAATGTCTCCATTTGTAGCCCAATTGATCCTTAAACTTAATCTGGACACCAAAAATTTGATTCCCTACATTTTCTTCTTTGAGGTCCCTTATCCTGATTCCACTCCTAATTCCTATAAATCTCATTTTTTTTCTTTTTTGGGTTTTGCCATAACTTCTTATGTTTTTTCCATTTGCCTTGAAATGTTTCCTTAATGTTCATCCCCCCTTTCTTCTCCTTTATCCCTCTTTGATAAATATTTTAGTTTTTCCATTTTCACTCTTGAAATTTCCCTTGCCTTTGTCAATCATACTCCCATTATGCAAAAACATTAGTAAAATTCCCTTTATCCCTTATGATTTCACCCAAATTAAAAAAAATCTTTATTAAACATGTCTTAACTCTAGTTTTCCTACTCATTACACAAAAAATATTTTATTCGATTCATGGTAGTAAACTGAATAGGATCAAAAAATATTGAGGATGAAATGGTCACCCTCAAGACCCACATCAAATATATATTTATTAAAACATTATCGGCCTTAGTCTTCAACATACCACCATCAACAAAAAATTGCATCCATAATCCTCTTCAAACACTAGGTTTTATTATTCTAACAATTTTCATGGGCCAAAGCTTAATTTTCCTTGATTTAATGGTACAAATATGACTGAATGGATCTATCAATTAGAATAGTACTTTATTATACATAAGACTTTCGATGCCAACAAGGTCTTACCGCATCCTTTCCTTAGGAACATGAATCTCTTCAATGGTATCATTGGTATACCAGGGCTCATGATGAACCCATATGGACTAATTTTTGCATCCTAATTTTAAAATGGTTTAGCCCTAGTACTTTTGATGACTTTATTGGATCACTCACTAAACTTCACCAAATCATAATTATGAGATAATATCAAACATAATTTGAAAACACGACCAATCACATAAAGGGATTGTTTAATGAATTATTCAAGATTTTCTTTGTTAGTGGACTAAAGGATGAAATTCGATCAAAGGTAGAAATGTTTTGGCCCAACACAATTATGGAATCCTTAGGGTTGATAAAGTTTCCATAGGACAAGATCACAACTTAGCAGTGATTAGAATCTAATTTTGCTCCATTTATAAATACAACTCCACAATGATCTCAAATGATGTCAGTCCCTAAAATCGTTCCTATCAAGCATTTGAGGAAAGTAGAGATGTGAGCCCATAGATAAAAAATACTATGTTATAATTATGATGAAAAATTTACTTGGGGAGATCGATGTGTAGAGAAAAATATCTAACTATTGGATGTGGATTCTCCACTTGAAACTAAAGTTTTCAAAGATGTTCAAGGTATAGAAAATGATCCAAAAGAATCTCCACCAATGGTGAAACCTACTTCTTAGGAAGACCAACCAAATATCTCTCTCCATTCCTTAACAAGAGTCACCACCCCAAAAAACATACAGGTTAGGGGTTACTTCAATAATCTCCCTCTCTCTCATAATACTCATCAATTCAGATAGCACTCATAACTTCATTAGAACTCATATCACTAAATAGACTAATTATTTTATCCATATTTGCTCTAACTTTGAAGTCATGATTACCAAAGGGGGAACATTACCTCATAAAGGGAGGTGTGATAATGTGTTTATATCTATTGAATATTATAACTTGTGCTCTGACATGTTTACCTTGCCTTTAGATAGATGTGGTAGATGTGATATTATTTTAGGATCCCAATGGTTATGCACATTTGGACCCATCTTATGGGACTTTACTAAACTTTGGATGCAATTTTTAGACAATGTGCAAAAACACATATTGAAAGGCTTATAACTGGGGTCTCTTAGCATTATATGTTCACATCACATGGAATCATTTCCCAACTCCATTCCATTCAAATGCAACCATCAACAATCTCCACTTTTCTTTCTATCTAAAAATTGTTCTATAGAGGTATGCATGTGTCTTTGCTAAACCAATGAGATTACCACCTTTGTGGCTAGAGGAACACCATATTCATCTCCTTTTTGGAAGTGTTCCTCTTAACATCAGGCCCTATCACTACCCATTTCACAAAATATTGAGATCAAGATTCTCATCCGAGACTTATTGAAGTAAGGCATTATTTGCCAGTTCTCCTTGTGCAAAAAAAATATGGGCCATCATGACTCTACATTGACTTCTATGTACTTAATCACATCAAAATCAAGGATAAGTCCTCAATCCCTATAATTGATGAGCTTCTTGATGAGCTTCATGGTGCTTATTTTTTCTCCAAGTTGGATCTCTACTCTAGATATCCCTATATCTAGCTTCATGAGGATGATATCACAAAGATAGATTTTTGCATGCATCATGGCCATTATTAGTTTTTGGTCATTCCCTTTGGACTCATTAATGCTACTTTAACATTCTAGGCTTTGATGAATACAATATTCTAGTCCTACCTCCAGAAATTCATTGTAGTTTCTTTTATGATATCCCCATCTATAGTAAAACATAGTATTAGCATCTTCAACATCTAGATCTCTCACTAAAACTTCTCTTTGATCATCATCTCTATGTAAAATATTCCAAATGTGCTTTTGGCTAGGATGAAGTGGAGTATCTTGGGCATATTTTTTTATATTAAAGGGTTTAGATCGATCTTAAAAAAATAACTGCCATGACAAATTCACCTCATCCTCAGACACTCAAGAGCCTCCATGGTTTTTTGGGGCTGAGTGGATACTATCATAAGTTTGTCAAGGATTATGAGAAGATTACAGGCTCCCTAATATCTATGTTGAAAATAGATCCTTTTACATGGAAACAAGTTGTTGAGTGTCCATTTGGAGAATTGGAAAGAGCTTGTGTACTACACCTATTATAGCTATGCTAGATTTTGATAAGACCTTCATTATTGAGAGTGATTATTTCATTAATGGCCTTAGTGATATTCTCCTCCAATGGATATTCCCCTTTGCAGTCACTATAAAATCAGTTTCTAGTAGGAACTTATTACTCTCCACATATGAGAAAGAAATGATGCCTATTTTTCATGTAGTATTGAATTAGAGGCCATACCAACTGGGGAATCATTTTTGCATCAAAAATGATCACTAGAGTTTGAAATATTTCTTGGAATAATGGGTCTCTTCCCCATCACAATATAAATGAGTTAGCAAACTCATGGGTTATGACTATGAAATCACTTGCAAGAAGGGTAAGGAAAATATTGTGGATGATGCTCTGTCTTGCACATTTATGGACCAAGCTTTCTTTTTAGCTATTTTCATACCTATTATGAATTGGTTGGATTCTATACAATATGGGTATTTCAATGACTCCTCAATATCTCAAATAATTTAAGAGTTAGCCACTAACCCCTTTGTAGTATCACATTATTCTTGGGATGATGCTTCTCTATGATACAATGGTCTTGTGGTGCTTCCCCAGATCATAAATCTCTAGAGGATGTATTCAATTAACTCCATGATTTTCCATCCATAGGGCACTAAGGGTTTCTGAAAACTTATGAGCAAGCTTGCTACAACTTAATCTAGAAGGGATTGAAAAAATCAATTCAACAAAGGGTGGCTAAATATGATATTTGCTAATACAACAAAGGTGAAACAACACTCATTCCTTGGTTGATCAAACCCTTATCCATCCCTACAAGAATTTTGATAGATATTTCTCTGGATTTCATTGAGGGGCTTCCTAAATATTGATGGAAAATAGTGATCTTGGTTGTGTTTGATCGCCTCTCCAAATATAGTCATTTTTGTGCCCTTAGCCATCCCTATATCTCCTCTACAGTCCCAAAATTTTTATTGGACCAGATTTTTCATCTTCATGGCATTACTTATTCCATTGTCTTAGATCTTGATGCAACCTTCACTATCCATTTTTGGATATAAATATTTCAACATACCAACACCCAACTAAAGATGAGTTATAAGTATCATCCACAAACCAATAGCTAGACTGAAATTGTCAATAAATGCTTGGAAAATTTCCTTCATTGCTTCACCTCAAAACAACAACATCAATGGGAAAAGTGTCTACTTATCACCAAATGGTGGTACAATACCTCCAACCACACTTTAACTGAAATAACTCCATATGAAAAGGTATATGGTCAAGCACTACTAGTGTTCCTTCTGTACACACCCATTAGTTCACAAGTTTAAGTGGTTGACACACTTCTCCAAAATTAGGTTCAGATCCTTGGCACCTTGCAAGACAATCTTCATATGGCATAAAATAAAAAGAATCAATAGGCCGATCAACATCATTTTGAGTGCACCTTTCATGTAGGTGATATGGTTTTTCTTCACCTGTAACCATACAAGTAATTCTCCCTAAAACACAAAAGGCATCATAAGTTGGCCCCCAAGTTCTACGGGCCATATAAGGTTCTCTAGAAGATTGTTTGGGTTACTTATAAGTGTGATATCCCACCTTCTTCTTGAGTTAATCTAGCATTTCATGTCTCATATCTAAATAAAGTTCTTACCATAAACGTCATAGTGTAGACTATTTTATTAGAAATTGATAAAGAGGGATCCATCCTTCTTGAGATGGAATCAATCTTGGATAGGTTCACATGCCAACTTTGCTCCTGCTTAATCATAGAGGTATTAATTTAGTGGAAAAAAATAAAACTAAAGGATGCCATATGGAAACCACTCTTTTAGATTCAAAACTAATTCCCACATTTGAAGCTTTGAGGATAAAGATTTTTTTAAGAGGGAAGGGATGTTAGGAACCTGTGTGACCCCTTCTCTTTAATTTGTTAGTATATTAGTTGTTATGGATGCATATGTTTTGTAAGTCATCCCGTGATCATTTTGTTTTATCCCATATTCATGAGAGGTATGAGTTGATTAGATTATACTTAGTATATAAGTGTTAAGTCCAACAAAGGCAACGACAAATTTATTATAATGAGATTGATCAAAGGGGTTTTCCCCCTTGAAGTGGCATGTGATTAATATAATCTTTTAAAGTGTTATAATAATTACATAAATCTATTAATTCATTCTGATAAATATGTAAACCTATTATTTCATTATTTTTTATCAATTGATGTAGAAAGATCCTCTTAGAGGCTATCCATTTCCTCATCATATAAAAATAAGAGTAATTTCATGATGACACTTTTTCCTCTTACCTCAGTTACCAAAGTGATCCTCCCAAAATTCTTGCAATTAGTGTACACTTCAATTTTAACTACCCATAATTCTCCCAAATCTCTTAAGTCACCTTAGGGAAGCCTTATGCCTTCCACACCTTCCACTTCATCATAATCTACAGATTTTATGATATTTGATCCCAAAACACCTCTACCATCTCATCCAACCTCCAATCCACCTATATTCACATACAAATGGAAGCACAAGGACTCTTTTACTCCTTCCTAGCATATAAATCTATATGAAATACCATAACTTAGTCTCCCTATGATAGAATAAGATACTAAAGAGAAGGATAAAGATACAAAGGCTATAATGGAGATATAAGAATAATAATAACTAGAATAAATTATATATATGGTTGATTATCCATCAAAATAAGAAGACCAAGAGATGGAAATGACACAATCAAATGATGAATAATTTGAGATGGATAAAGCAAAATATTTGATCCTGGGTGAATACGAAGGAGGATACACCTTAGTTGGCCTCACATCGAAATAAAGTCTTAAATTTTTTGAGGTAGTCTCTTCTGTCATTTCTTTAGTGCCTAGTGTAGAATTTATAGCTATAAGTTTACCTACAATAGTGCCTACCATTGTGTCATCTAGTTATATTACCACTATTATGGATTTAAATATTATTTCCTCACCAAAACTAATAAGGACTCTTAGAGTACCACATTTTTATTAATCCACCAACTATAATGAAGGAGTTAACCCAACTAGAGATTCCCATGCCTTAGTCATTAGCCCTACTAAAAATAACCATGACTCTAGAGAAAACCCAAGGTTTAACGAGATTCTTAGATGAGGTAACACAAAAGAAATAAACCTCTCCGTGGCAAGTGGTTGACCAAAAACATCCCCAAATACCCATTCAAATAAGTGCCTCACTACCAACCAATGTGACCACATCTATTCCAATGACCTCTCAACCTTATAGATCTTTATAACTTACTAAAAGACAAGAAACAAGAGAACTTATAGTTCCTTAATAGGTTAAGGAGATGCATAATGTAAGAGATGAAAGGAAAAAATTGTTTTTGATAAAGCTATCAACAATTTCCACATGGTTTGATTTTAGAAAGTCGGAATATACAGAAAGTGAAGAACAAGAATATGGTAAATACAAGAAAAAAAGAGAGATAGAATGTTATAAAAGAGAAAATTTATTCTCATTAGCCAAAAGACATAAAATAAATTGCAATGATCCTATCAAATACATTGAGTATTTCAATACTTTTGTGGATTATACTAGGTTGATGTAAAAGGACATATACTACAACATCGAGGATGCCTTTGAAAAGTGGAAACAAATACATATTATATAATCTCTTTAGATGGTTATTGTTGACGTACATAGTGTAATTACAAACATGTATGACATTTTTTTCAATATTAGAGTGTCCAAGGCAGTGAGTTAGGCCCACAGACAAGATATTGTGGCATTGTGGAATAAAATGAAGGATAAAGAAATAATATGAAATTTCAAGGTCTAGTGTTCCATAATTAGTGATTTTGATAAACTCAATTTAATGACCAACATGGATGCTTAATTGTGATTAAATTATGTGATTTCTAAAACAAATGCTTCCCTAGATTGGCATAGATAAATTAAGAATCTACCAAGTCTTTTGTTAATCATGAAAATGAATCACTAAAATTTTTGGGAGATATGCGATTAACCAAGGTGATCACCCAAGTAGGGGAGATAGTCAACTAACCCAATTTTTATAACCTTCTCCACTTAGTTACTGAAGACTTTAAACAATAAATGGAAGGAAATTATTATATAAAACCAATGAAGAGGTTCTATAGTTGGTTATTTTTGTTAAACATAGAGTAATGAGAGTCAAGGCTTTGGTATTTGAGTTCAAAAGGTTGGAGGTAGAGAAAGAAAATTAATGACTGAGGTAGTCAAAATTTTGAATCTTTCATTACTACGTTATGAAGGTCATAGATAATTTTTTTTTTTTTTGTAGATTATGCATTGGGTGAAGTGTTAAAGTCTAAAGAGGTAGCTTTTGGGTTTACAATATGCAAACAATTGGTAATTAGTTCCCCCAACTTCATGAATCTCTTAGTCCATACCATTATTACAATTGTAGTATCTTCAATGACTAATGTAGGTAATGACATTGCATCAGTACCCTAATTTTAGAATGATTATGTATATACATGGTTATCAATGAAGTGGGATTGTAGTCCCCAATCTATTGTTATACATGCATAATTTATTCATAGTTGGAAAATATATTCTCATTATTATCATTGTAACATGCATCCTTGCATGATTTTGAACTATGGGTTCTATTTTTGGACTTGTAATTATAGATGAAGCTTGAAGAGATGAGGTCTTCCCCATCCCAAGATTAGAAATACATGTGACCTCCTAGAGTAACAAAGAGAGTATAATTTTAGATATTCAGATTAATATGAATTTCAAATAAGTTTTGCTTGACTTGATTTTTGTTTTCAAATTTTCATTATTCTCTAACTATGTGGATTGCTTGAGACATTTCATCATTATGGTATATTAATTCTTTAACTATATATGATGAATATATGGTAAATACAGTCTTTTATTTTTAGTTATAGCTAATTTGAATATATTTTGCATGTTAATCATAACCCTCTTGTAGATGTGCAATAGTAATTTGGCAATTAGAAAACCCTTAATGTCTGCATGTTTGAGTATATTGTGCTCTTTTTTATTTTTACTCTTCATTTTATTTTATTGTTTGTGCACTACAACAAATTTTAACAAGTATCATTCTAGATTACTTATTTGTTTAAGCTTAGATACTAATCTTGAATGACTTTATCCCTAGATTTTCCATAGGCTTCCTTTTCTGTCTTACTCTTCATTCTTTTTGAAGTTTATTTCAAAATTATTTCCACCTTAATTAGAATCATCATCCTTCCACCCAATCCAATTGGATCTAGGCTCATCCATAGCTAGTTCACTTGAAGTAAACAATTTGTGTCATTCACAACTATTCCACCAATAAGTTGTTATAAAAATAAATATCCTGCAACTAATGTCTTGGAGTGATCATATTTGCTAATCTAAAAATATTACAACCAACCTCATAAGAAATTATTAAGTGTGCATAAAACCCACATCCATAGATAGATTCAAACTTCTAATTTATGAAATCATTCGAGAATAGAATGATTTGAATAGGACCAAAAATGATCTAATTTTTGAATGGGAAGATCCAGTCATAATCAAGGCACTATCATTAATAAATAAGTTATTATTTATAGGTCACCTGGAATGGGAGATCTAACATCAAATTTTATAGATCAAGAACCCAATAAAAACAAAACTACCATCTTACATCCACTTAGTAATTGAAGATCGATAACTCTTTCATGGGACATTACATAAATTCAATCAACAAAACCCATAAACTTTGAATAAATCCTTTCAATTTACTAGTTTTCAATGTAAAAAATTGTATTCATAATTTATTTGTGCTATCTATAAAGGCCTATGTTTTTTATAATTATGTTATAAATAATTAGTTGACTCTTAAATGGGTGTGAATTTTTATTTATAATAATGTAAAATGGGGTTATCTCTTGGGAAATAAGTGCATGGCATATGTTACATACCTACCTCATTTTTATAATGTAAATATATATGATTCATTATAATAAAAAAGTTGACATATTTATATGGATTATAAAATAAAAATAATAAAACCTCTAAAAAAAAATAAAAAGTAATTAAACAATAATTTTAAAATAATCGATTAATCAAATTCCAATACAACTCATAATATTCATACGATATAAAAGATAGATAAATTATAACTAACATGTATTAGATTAAAATAGTCTATAAAATTAGAAAAATATGAAGACATAACTAAGTATGCTTACATAAATATTTACTTACCTCTTCATTCTCCACCACGCCAATTTGTCTTCTTTCCAAAACATAAAAACAAAATTGGGTGAGGTCACTTCTAATTATAGGGTATGTCCTTAACATTGCAAAAAAAAAATGTCTATGGTTGAAAGTATGAATCCCATATCCTCAATATTTATTTACATACGAATATCCATTTACATTCATCTTTTAAGTTTAATTAAACTTACGGATAATCTTAGGCGTAGTCCTTACACTATGTTTTTATCTGGAATATAAGATGCATTGGACGGCATGCAATAAGGTGTGTGAAAAAACTTAATTTTTTTTATATTTTATAAATTTAATAAAAACATAATTTTAATGAAATACAATTTAATCGTAGAATTATGTTTTAGATATGAAAAAATTGCTTTTTAAAAATAAAAATTGTTGTCTTGCTACCTATTACTCTAGATTTATGAATTAAAAAAAAAATGATACCATCTTTTAATATGAACAATTAATTTAAGTTTTTATTAATAATTCTAAATTTTTATATTGGGATAATAAGCATTATCTTAAATTAAACTTAAGAAAAATAATTTTATATTAGTAAATTTTATTTTATTTTTCATTTTGATTGAATCAAGAAAGTTTAATTTTTTTAATTTATTTTACAATGTAACAATTAATATATAACACTTCATGAAATTAACATTCTAAAATATGCTTGATACACATAGTTTGGTTAATTTTATTTTTAAAGAGGTAAATTTGATCAAGCAAATTGTGGAGCTCTAAATTATAAGTGAATTGTAAAATTTTATTTAAAAGAAATTTTGAAGCATAAATAAATAAATTACTATTTTACTCTTACAACTAAAAAAAGCTTATAAATGTTTGGAGAAATTATTTTTTTCCTACGACCATGGCTATTTAGTTTCCTTTATCTAATTTCATATTGGTTTGAGCCTTTTTAAAGAAATCATCTATTTCAATAGAAAGAAAAATTTAACATCTAGGTAAATTGTTTAAGAAAAATTTAATATTTAAGAAGAATGTTTAAAATTATAGAAGATTCCAAATCTTTTTTAAGAATATGCTTAACTATTATTTTATTGATTTAAAAAATAAATCATATCATTTTAAAATAAAATCAAAGCTAAATTATGTCTTCTAATTATTTGAATATTTACATGTTCAATAAAAAATGAATCTAATTTCTTAAACTAAAAACTAATAAAAATATGTTTAATTTTACATTACATTATAAAAAATATTATATTTTAGGTAATACGACATTATTTGAAGCCATTCCAATCAAAATTATAATAATATATGTTAAAGAAGCATAATATATAATTAATTATTTTTTAATTTGTAAGTACACGGAAAAACAAATTTCAATATCTTGAAAGATACATAAACAAATATCAATTTATTAATAAATACCATGTAATTATCTTTGTATCATCTCAATTGGAAAATAGATAAAAGTACAAAACCTAAATTATGCTTTTTTTTAATAAATATTTTATTAGAAGAGACTATTATAGGACCAGTGACATTCAATTATATAACTAAAATATTGTATTACATGCCATATTGAATATTTTCCATAAAAGAGTAGATAGTGGTCAAATAATATCAACGGACCATCAAGACATGGCGCAGACCATAAGAATAACCAACGTCTTTTGAGAAAAGGAGATTGGTATAACTTATGATCATATATATTTTTATCTCCACAGCCTATAAACATAAATAATAAGATCTTCCAAATAGAAGGTTTACAAATGTTTTTAACTATAGCATCAACTAAATAAGAAGAAAATCTATCGACCATTTTCTTATCATATTTCTGTCATAGATACTAACATAACATATATCGAAGTTTTTTTGGAATGACAGAAAAAATAATAAAAAATTAATCATATATTTATGGAATTATTTTTAAATAAACCTAAGTAGTTTATATGTTATATTATGTGTGTTATTAGATCATTTTCTCATTTCATTTACTTAAACTCAATTTTCCATCAATAATAGAATTGAAAAAAGAACAACAGACATGCCAGATAATATTTCATATAAAATGCTTTATTAAAAATACATAAAAATGTTTTTTTTTTTTTTTTTGAGAGAGAGAGAGAGATTTATTTTTAAATAAACCTCGATAGTTTATATGTTATATTATGTATGTTATTAGACCATTTTCTCATTTCATGTATTCAAACTGAATTTTCCATCAATAATACAATTGAAAAAAGAACAATAGACATGCCAGATAATATTTCATATAAAATGTTTTATTAAAAATACATAAAAATGGTATTATAAAGACGAGAGAGAGAGAGAGAGAGAAAGAGAGAGAGAGAGAGAGAGAGAGAGAGAGAGAGAGAGAGAGAGTCCTAGTACATAATAAACCGGTAAAGTTTCATGTACTTGTTATAGGTATGAGTGATCTTATAATGCCTGTGATAAAATTTGGGACTATATATTTGGGCACCTTACCATCATAGGGCTCAATGGAAAATAATAATAAAAATGCTCGTTGAAATATTTTACATGCACCAAAATGGGAAAGTGAATATAAATGATTACAATGTAAATGTCAATTTAGAAATAAAATTCGAAAATGGGAAAGTTAATAGAAATGGCTACAAAGTAAATGTCAATCTAAAATAAAATCCAACTAAATCAGAAATTCTTACTAATTGATGCATTTTACTGAAAAGGAAAGTTGAATTTCAATGCATTTCAAGTGGCATCTTGATTTAAATTGCATTTAAAGTTAAAGACTAATGATGACTGAAGAAAAGAATTCAAAATGATTTAGTTGTGAAGGCTGCATATTTTCACAATTTTATAGAAGAAAATAAATAATAGGTGTACAAAAGACAACCTTTATTTCAAATGAAAAATAAAAAATAGTTTTATTGACAAATTATATTAAAAATCTGGTATAGTGATTCCACATTATCAATAAATATTTAAGAAAAATTAGATTTCATTGTTAGAACTCCCTTAAAACTACAATTAAAAAAAGAAATATAGAATAAAAAATATTAAAATGATAATGTTTTAAATAATATCACACAGTCACAAATTAGAGATATTTAATATAAAATATAAATAATTAGAAATATTTAATATAAAATATAAATGATGATAAGAGGGGAAAAAAATTAAGATAATTTTTTCAAAAATTCTTGTCCCAAATCTATCATAGAAAATAAATTATATTTGTGCAAGGGAAAACCCTTGTTTCATATGATACATAAAAAATAGTATGATTGGAAAATGTTGCTATAAATGTAGTACACTCAAAATTATATTCCACACTCTTAATATATATTTTATGAAATCTAGATTTGACCCTAAGGACTATCTAAAATGTGTAAAAAGAGAAATAAAATTATATAGCTATAACTGAAAGAAAACTAAATGATAAGGTTTAGAAGGTCATAAACTTTAGAAAAAATAGATAGCTTTGAGAGGCGTACCCTTAAACTTCAGAACAAAATCAAGCCAATGAATTCCCCACAATTCCTCCCCCTACACAATTCTGATTGTTTTCTAAAAATTAGGAATTGCACGCAAAGTTGTAATGGATATGCCGAAGGAATGAGATAAAAACTAAAAAATTGTCAGGAATAAAATAGAGAAAATATTACATAAATTAATCAATGGATGCGTTAAGAAGTAAAATTTAGACTGATGTGTGAATTGTCTCATGGTAAGAGTCATTGTCATGGCATTTCTTGTGTTTGTGTGGGCCACGAGAAATTGTGAAGTACTTGTTAAAGTTAATAAAATTGAATTTGGAAATGAATCTACCAAATAGATTCACTGTATTCCACATAGCCTCTACATAATTAAATATCAATGTTGCAACTAGTATCAAGGCCTTATGGATGTTTTGATTATGTGCAGAGCTCATATAGAGAGTGAGAATGTGTTTCATTTCACACGGGTTGCCTTTTTTTTAAATTAATAATCATTAGAGTTACATTTTGATGAGAGCTATATAATGGGTGTGCCATATGTTTGTGGTCACCAATTCATTTCAATATGATCCATATATTCCACATGGCTTGCTAGATTACTATGTAAGTTTATTATATTATATTTCATGGCACCAAAAAAAAATATACACACGCATATGGAAATAACATGTGTTAATAGAGTCATGAAAGACAATTACCTCATAGAGTGTTTTATTCAATGAAATGAACTAGGTAGGATGATCTTATCCAAGTGGCATGATCATAGCAGGTATAGGTTCACAATCTTCACGAGGTCAGAGGTCGAAGTGTTCAAGGAGATAAAATTTATACTATATATTTAACATTTAATATAATATAAATGGTACTTGTAGACAATAGTTTAAAATTCAAAGTTTAATTTATTATGATAGAAAATTCGCACTTCTATATGGTTTAACATAGATTAAATTGGTATGTGTTTTACTTTATTTTTGACAAAATAAATAAAAAATTTATGTCTTTTGATAGCCGTAAAAAATAAAAATATTATAATGGTAAATATGTATAATATTTAATTAATTTGATTTTGATAAATAATATAATATAGAAATTTCAAATTTAATAAAAACACTAAGAAGAAATATACTTTGATTAAATATTAATTTTTGTTTAATATTATAACTATCTGCAAGTGAAAATTAGAAGAAGAAATGATTGTGCAAGCTCATATAAGGCACAAGAGATGAAATAGAATATAGTCAATTTCATTGTAAGTAAATGGCAAAATAGTGTGCTCCATTCCATTGATTATGGACATTTATCAATTGACTATGACTGACTACTGATAGGAATATATAGAGAAAATAGGTATCTATTAATTTCATATTAGAGTTAATAGAAAAAGACATTTTAAGATAGGTTCATTGTAATTATATAGTAGCGTAGTGTGTCAAAGTCTATTGACCATGGACATGTATCAGTTGAATATGCAAATAAACTAATTGGTGCACATTTTATGTATGTGAATGATGAATAATATTAGATATTACAATTAGGGTTTGGTAGTGAGAGAAACATTATTTTTCTTCTCTTGTCTTCGAAACCCTTAAGAAATTTTGATATATTAATAACCTACAATAAAAATAAGGGAGTGTAATAGGTTAAATTGACTTAAATCACCCCATTGATGGTTGATCGTTACCTACATATCCAATACTCGAAAGAGAGAGAAAAATCCTATGTAGTTATCCTACCTAAAGTGAATGTAAAATCATGATCCTTTAAATATACGTATGGAAATAAGATATGGATTTGATAGTTGATAATGATATCTCTTGTCATGCTTTAGAAATATCTTGACTTGTCTTAGGTATGTTCTTTATGATTGATTCATAATTTTCAAAGAGTAGGGTAGATTTTATCAATGTGTAGCATTGGAAATGCTTGAACTAAGTGAGTAAAAACTAGGGATAATGAATGATCATTGACATGTAATTATAGAAAAATATATTAAAAATTTTCATTTAGCTAACAATGTGAAACATGTGGGAAGACCCAAAAGGATGATTTTAAGTTTTTAAAGTAGACTTTTTTGGCACTATATGCAGTCATTATATGTGGACAGAGGTGCAATGTGCTCTATCTATCCAACATGGATAGGCTAAAAATGATCATATACAATTATCCTCTGTTTGGAATAGTTTGAAGGTGATTTTTGACATATTTATCATTTTAAATTGAAAGATGTATGTAATAGTAATGGGAAAAAAATTATCAAGCCTATATATAGACAAATGTCTTCGAGGAATGGTGAATAAGATTCATGTATTTGTGTGTAAGTCGTGTGTTTTTTAATTATGTAATAGTAATGGAAAAAAAATTGTCAAACCCATATATTGACAAATGTCCTCAAGGAATGGTGAATAAGAGTCATGTATTTGTGTGTAAGTCATGTGTTTTTGAATGTGTCAAGGATTAACATTGTCAAGTACCTATGATCAAAATTAAGTGCCTAGATTTTCATGCAAACATGATCTGCCACCATCCACTGGCCCACAACCCTCCCCCTCCCACCAATTTTTGTCCATAAATTCATTCAAAAATTATCTATTTATTTAATATGGCTCACCATACTAATATGTAACATTATTATACTATATTTTAGGCCACTAAAAACACTTATACACACACATTTGACACATGTAATTAGTTAGCATAGTCACGAAAGAAAATAATTGAATACAGTATTTTGTTAAAGAGAATGTTCTAGATGAGAGGATATTCTCTTAGTGGCATGATCATAGCAAGCATAGGTTTATAGTCTCCATGAAGTGAGAGTTCAAAGTTTTTAGGGAAATAATATTTAGAAAAATATCGTCAATACTTTATATAACATAAAAGGTCATTAAAGATAATAATTTTAAGGTCAAAGTTTAATTTATTATGATATAATATTTATAATTATAAGTGGCCAATCATAGATTCAAGTTGACGTTGTTTACCCTATTTTTGATAAAACAAATAATTTTTTAATGTGTTCTAATAGGCATAAAATTTGAAATTTTAGAATGTTAAATATGTAAAATATTGAACAACTCTAATTTTGATAAATTTCTAAATATGAAAATTTTATATTTATAAAAAACACTAAGAAGAAATATACTTTGCTTGTACACTAATTTTTGTTGACATTTATATCTACAAGTGGAAAATAGAAGAAGTTACAATGCAGGCTCAATATAAGGCACAAGAACTAAAACATAATCTAGACATGTCCATTGTAAATGGATGGTGACATAGTGTGTTCTAGTCTATTGACTACAAACATTTCTTAATTGACTATGACAAGGTACTGACACAAATAGATAGAGAAATCAAAAATATATAAATTTTAGATTAGAGGTAATAAAAGATATTTAGGGACAGGTTCATTGTATGTGTATAATGATACACTAAACTTAAGTATAATTACCATGGAATTATCCTAATTAACTATGCAAATAAAATAATTGATGCACATTTTTTACATGTGAATAGTGAATAATCTTAGATATTATAACTATGGTTTGATAGTCCAAAAATCATTATTTATCTTCTCTTGCCTTTAAAAGCCTTAGGGAATTTTGATAGATTAAAAATATGGAAGAAAACTAATGAATTGTAATAGGTTAAACTAACCTAAATAATCCACTTGATGATTGAATATTAAGTATATGTATCTAATACTCTAAAGAAAGAAAACATGCCCATGTAGTTCTACCTAGAGTGAATGTGAAACTGTCCTCCTTTGAATATACGTATTTGGTTATAAGATTAATTTGAAACTTGATAATGACATATATTGACTCTTTTTAGAAGGATCTTGAATTGGATTAGGGTTTCTCTTTATGAGTGACTCAAAATTTATAAAAAATAAGGCAAATTTTCACAATTGGTAAAACTATAAAAGCTTGAACTAAGTGAGTAGCAACAAGGAATCATGAGTGAATCTTGAGATGTATTTATAGGAAAATATTTGAAATTTTATTTGACCTAACCACATGACACATGTGGTAAAACACAAAAGGATGTTTTCAATTTAATAAATTATCCTTTATTTAGTGTGAGACACAATCATTATAAGTGGATATAGGTTCCATGTGCCCTTATCTACCTAGCATAGACCAATCCAAAAGGATCATATATAGTTGTCCTCTATTTAGGAATGTCTAAAGGTTATTTTAGACAACTTGAGGATTTCACATATAAATTTATATATAATAATAAGGGAAAGCAGATGGTCAAGACTACATATATCAAAATAGCTCAAATGAATTGTGAATAAGAGTCATGTATTTGTATGCGAGTCATATGGTTCTTGAATGTGTCAATAATTAGCATTGTCAAGTACCTTTGACCAAAATTGTGTGCCTAAATTTTTTCCCCAACCCACCTTACCCCTGCCTATCCCACTCCAAACTTCTCACCCCCATCCCTTCCCTATTTATTCACTAATGATATTTTTATATTTAGGAGAAATATTTTAAATTGAGTGTGTATAACACACTTTATGATTGAGTAGATACTTCAATTATGCATGGGAATCAAATTTTCAAACCCTAAAATAGCTCATGAATTATTCATTTTGTTCATTTGAAATGTCAAAAAAAACCTAACTTTAAAAACTTAAAATAATTCAAGGATTAAATACACTTGTATGTAAATGAAACAAAAATTCCCTATAACTTGTAACTAATGATGGATAAATGTGTCCCCATTTTTAAGAAATTAGAGAATTTAAACCAATGACAAAATGATTGTGTTTATTTACAAAATTTTAAATAAATAATCAAGTTATGGATTTGGAAATATGAAATTTAAAAAATCTCATGAATGGATAATTCTACCCAATACACTAATCAAAAAATGTGAATCCATGCTAGGTTCACTAGACATGATGTTAATGCTATTGAGTGTCACTAGACTCAATCATACATTGGCTATAAATATTCAAGTAACATAGATATAAATAGATCTATATTATACCTTACATGATTATAGAATGAATAATACTCATGCCCCCACCATGATTGTATTTCTCATATAATTTTATTTGATGTGAATATTTCGGTGTTTAATTTAAATATTTTTATCTATGTATTTTGAAACTTTGAATTTTAAAACATTGAATTTAGAGATTTGAATATTTAAATCTTTGTATCCTTGATTAAGATTGATATCTAATGAGTATCATTCTCTTTTTTAATGTTTTTCAATGATATATAATGTTATGCATCTATATGGTCAATTGTGATTTTATTTGCAATCCATAAATTTTATCTTTTAACTATTTTATACATGCATATACATATTTATAAGCATTCAATATTTTAAAACCCTATATTTTATACTTAATATATTAATAGAGGTTTAGATCTCTAAGACAAGCCCATAATGATGCCATCATTTTAGATGAGGTATTTATCTTAAAAATCACTTATCTTGGAATAGGAATTAATTGTATCATATGATAAAGATATTCTCATTTAATATTTATTCATCATGTTACAGAGTATGTCATCATAGAATTGTAATTATAATTGAATATTGTATGTAACATATTAAATCCAAGGCATATAAAGTGTCATGTCTAGATAAATTTAGAATTAAATTAAGTAGTAAAGTAATCATATTTGAATTAAATTATGCCCTAAGGGTTCATTATAGATATCATGGCACCAATAATCAAGCTCAACAAACACATAAACACAACACACATTAATTTTACACAATTTCATAGAATAAATCCAAGGGCTACATATAATTTACATGTTAAAATGTTATAAAAATAAATAATTGAAAACACAAGGCCAACGGATATAAGCAATAGACAAGTTCACAAGTCACACATACCAATAAAAAAATTATAGATATGTTCAATCAATTTTCACATCAACACAAAGGTCCACACATGATATGCAAACAATGTTAAGCCTATTATGCAAGAATTTAAATAACATTGAAGGATCATAGAATAAGTAAAGAATATTCTATTACATACACATGTATTAATGTCATATTTTTATTATCAAAGTAGCATGCCCATGTAGCGCAATGTAAAAATATGAGTGGGTATAAACACACATCTGAGATATGTATCTCAACATTACATTTAAGGTCACAAATAGATATAACTAAGAATGATATAACCTATAGAATTTATATGTCCCCATTATAGGCATATCCAAAATGCATAAAACATATAATAATACATATGTAATTATATCCTACATCACACCCAAACACCTTGTGAAATTAATGTGTATAGAAAATAAAATGGTATCTAGTAACATATATGATAAATGACATATTCAATGAAGTAAACTAATATATTATGTCATGTTCAAGTCCCAATTTTAAAATATTTTGAATTTTTTTGTATTCTTTTAACTATTTGATTTTTTTAGTTTTGTTATAGATTTTTATTTTCATATTTTTGATATTTT
>JARHVA010010176.1:0-2500 GCA_037957365.1 Torreya grandis
TCTAAATCTCTATGCATCCAAAAGCATAGTGGAAATTATAACCTTAAGAATATTATTTTTGAAACATGTGATTAGATGTTGCAGTTTCTTATATTTAAGGTCAATTAGATATTTTATATTTATCAAAATAAAATTATTATATGAAAGATAATAGTTATTAAATAAATTATGCTTTTACAAAACTTTAAGAAAATAAATTGGTTTTTGGATTCTATTGGTATACGTCAAATGCCCATTCAAATTATTAGGTTTTGATGAAACATATACCCCCCTGAGATAGGCACGTACTAATAATAAGAATAATAGATAAAATCTGGGATAATTTACAATCTTAATATTCATATTGATTGTATGTATCCATGTCTACTTCAATATCAATATTAATTCATAACACAGACTAAAGAATCGCTTGGTGTTTTAGATCTCAACTAGTCTACACCTATAATTAATTTACACAAACTTGATTTTTTTCATAGAAATATATTATTATAAAACATGAAATTGATGGAATCTTTAAAGGTGAGTTGGGTGATGATAGTGAGAATCAATGATAAGTTAGTCATTATAAATTTAGAGTGAGGTTTAAATTTTAATTATTATATAATATATATGTTTATTGTATAATATATAATATATAAAAATAAATAAATGCATGAATGTATGTATGTACGTATGTATATATACATATATATCTACATACATATGAATATTATATAATACACACACATTCATACATGCCTACATTGTGTGTGTGTGTGTGTGTGTGTGTGTGTGTGTGTGTGTGTGTGTGTGTGTGTGTGTGTGTGTGTGTGTGTGTGTGTGTTTGTACATACACATACACATACATACATATATAAACACAAATATATAGTATATGTTTGGATGTATGTGTGTATGTATGTATGTATATATGTATGAACACAAACACACACACACACACACACACACAATCACACACACACACACACACACACACACACACACATAGACACCTATAATTAATTTACACAAACTTATTTTTTCGTATAAATATATTATTATAAAACATGAAAGTGATAGAATATTTAAAGGTGAGTTGGGTGATGATAGTGAGAAGCAAAGATAAATTAGTCATTATAAATTTAGAGTGAGGTTTAAATTTTAAGTATTATATAAATATTATATAACATATATGTATATTGTATAATATATATAATAAAAAAAATGTGTGAATGTATGTATGTACATATGTATATATACATATATATGTACATACATATGAATATTATAAAATACACACATACATTCATACACACATACATGTGTGTGTGTGTGTGTGTGTGTACACATACACATACATACATATATAAACACACACATATAGTATATGTTTGGATGTATGTATGTATGTACACACACACACACACACACACACACACACACACACACACACACACACACACACACACACACACACACACACACACACACACACACTCTCTCTCTCTCTCTCTCTCTCTCTCTTCTCTCTCTCTCTCTCTCTCTCTCTCTCTCTCTCTCTCTCTCTCTCTCTCTCTCTCTCTCTCTCTCTCTCTCTCTCTCTCTCTCTCTCTCTCTCTCTCTATGTGTGTGTGTGTGTGTGTGTGTGTGTGTGTGTGTGTGTGTGTGTGTGTGTGTGTGTGTGTGTGTGTGTGTGTGTGTGTGTGTGTGTGTGTGTGTGTGTGTGTGTGTGTGTTGCCCATAATTTCAAAACAGATAGGAAACTAAAATGGTGGTGTATTAAGTTTTTAGTCTCAATCAAAAGATCTATAATGCTAATAATAATTTATCATTTAACCCTAAATTGATATGGCTCAATATAATATAGGTTTGATAATATAGAAATGAATAAGCACAATTGTGATATATATATATATATATATATATATATATATATATATATATATAGTAGACCAATTAATTTGCAAATTATGTAATCAATATTCTAAATTTATATTAATCATATGTGGTAAAAATGAAAAGTGCAACTATTGACTAACATTATAATAAACTATAAATATGATTACTTAGCTCATTTGTTATGGGCATGTAGGTCTGGGCTAAAATAGGTAGGAATTGGATTAGATCAGGGTCTTAAAACTAACTTCAAATTTAATAAATTTGCATTTTATATCCTTAGACTCTTGCATTTGATTTGGATGATTGCATCCATAAAGAATCTACTTTAGACACAGGCGTCTGACACAAAATATTAACTTGATCTAGGTGAAACCACCTAGAATCTTATAGTATTCCTTTTTCTATTACTTTAGTGTTTTCCTATCATACATACATGATATATCTCTTTTTCAATTGATGAAAACCTACCTTCCTCAACCTTTGAGCGATTGTGGTAAAAATAGGATAGTAGACACATGTGGTCAATCCTTCCCAATTAAACCTCTATCTATGGGCACAACCTACATATCTAGTACTTTAAAGATCACCTTCAACTTTTTTAGTTCCACCCTATGTTTTGGTT
>JARHVA010010176.1:7500-20000 GCA_037957365.1 Torreya grandis
ATCATTAGATCCTTATCTTGTACCTTTACTTAGATGTTAAACATCATGTACCTATCCTCATCTCACTTATTCTAGACTTTCTAAAGAGAATGTGCTCCATGAATCTTACTTAAACATTAACTCTTTCAAAAATGACTAAGTATGGGGACCTAATCAATATACCTGAGTAGCCATTTCTTATCCTCAATAACTTCTTTCGTGCTTCAATGTAGGATTCTAATTTTGACTAGATGATCTCCACACTAAGAAAAATCCAACCCTATAACACACTATTCCTAGAACCTTCAAGTGTGTTATATATAACACCATTAATGTTCCTTCCCAGAAGCTTCTATCATAGTGCCAACCATGTCCAAATCTATCTAAGAGGCCCAATTTCATCATCCATAACTTTTGTCATGCCTCAATGCATGATCTCAAATTTAGTGCAAATGATCTATGCTCAAAACTAAACAAACCCATATAATCATATTTTATTGACAAATTCACACATGCAAGATATAAAACATCGAAATTCTCACTCAACTTTATCTACCATATTACAAAATTGGTTAAGTATAGGAAAACATAGTCAATCTACCTGGAAGCCCAACGTTTCACATCTATATCTTTTAATGCATTATATCAAATAATTTGAAAATTAGCTCAAATAAACTAGGTCCAAAATAAAATAAACCCATATGATCACCTTCTCTTGAATCATCCACATGTCTGAGCACTGACCTCATCAGCATTATTACTTAGCTCTTTGGACACTTTTGTAAATTTGGCTATGGGAAAATAATGAAATCTATTTGAGAATCCAAATTTGTACCCTCATATCTTTGACCATGCTTTGATGCATGAATTTAGATTTTGAACATAAAAGCTAGGGACTAATGTGATAGAAACCATATAAATCACTCCCCTTGAATCCTTCCAACATGGCAATGGTGATGTCATCAAATTTCATACTTATATTTTTTACCATTAGATCGAAAGTGTCTAAAAGAGAACTATCATCAACCAGATAAAGTTTACTTATGTAGACAAGCTATAAAAGAATAGATAACATCTTAAGGAACTTTTGCACAAAATCTAATCAAAATACTCAACCCTAATCCTCTCTATCCAATCAAACTCTAGAGAATAACCAAGCCACCTTTAAGCATACAAGAACAAGCACATATGATAACTTTGTCAATAACACTTCACATTGAAAACTTTGTCATTGTCACTTAGGCTATCAAAATACTTTATCCATTCACCAGATCACCTCTATGACATAATTATGGCATCATCATGACAAATCTCTAATAATCTCCCCCTTTGTCATTGATGTCAGCAACCAATAAATATAGCTATATACATCTCACCTTCTTTCTCTTCAAAATAATCTCATAATCGGAACTTTCTCCTATATAGTAATTTTATCCCCATTTGACATAATGAAAAATTTGTCACAAACTAATCCTAAGGACATAAAAATACTATCAAATAGGAATAGACCATATTATAAAGATAGTACACACTCCCCCTTACCTTGAGCCTACCTCTTCTTGGCTTGACAACTTCCTCTTGCTCCATGCCAAAAATTTCATTAACCAAGAACTACAACTAATGAGTAAGGAACCAAAAAAATAACTAAAATATAATGTAACACACCAAGAAACATATGATAAGGATTCCCTCTAATATCTATGAGCAATTTCACTTTCTAATCATCTTCAGTTTCACACACAATGAAAAACCACCATGAAATCTTACCAACCTTCTTTCTCAAGACACTTTTATGACCACCAAATGAGTGTCATGCTACTCACTAAATATTAAACCTGCACTCAACCATCTTGATAACTTAACTTGAAACACACATACCTTTCTCTTTTGGATAAACTAAACAAAGAGCACAACTTTAAGACTATGCCTGTCTAGACTCCTTATAGCCCTAACTAGAACTTGTAGAGCATATAAGAAACATATTCAATACCTAAAACTTCATATCTGGAGTATTATCATATTCCCCCTTAATCACACCAATTTTCATCACTATAATCATCCTATGCAACATACTTCCTTCACAAACCAACTATCTAATTCGGCCTCCATAATGATAAAAAATTAAATAATTTGAGAACCACAAACCTTCAAATCTATATGAATATTTATTTGAATGCCTATATTTCACATTTAACATATTTATAAGACTCAAATCTCAAATCATAATAGAAACCACTTTTCTAGTAAATCCTAAAACCCTAGAATCTTAAAAAAAAATAACATCAACAAACTTCCTTCTAGTCATCACACACTTCTAAAACTACTTGCATACATTGAGATACCCATCACACATTTATAGACTTTTATTTGAGCTTTCATACCTTTGGGAACCCATATAACCTATACCCCATTTTAGGCATGCTTGCCCTTAACCCAAACTATGAAAACTAAGAGTACTAAAAAAACATCAATTTGCACATAAAAACCTTCATATGTCAAAAATAGCTTGAGCACATCAAAAATAAATGTAAATATATTTCTAAGTACCAAGAACTTTTTTACATTTGCATCGATCTCAATAAGCCACTTGGAACCTTCAATCTGACCATATATATTATTCCAACCAAAAGACACCACAAGATCACTTGCTTCTCCACTTGGAAGGAGTCTCTTAAGAATCAACCCTCCATACTATAATGATCTAAGAAAAAATTAAGTCCTCATCATATTCCATCTCTTCCTTTCTCATTTGATACTTAATTTCTTTATTTTCTTATTTGGATTTAGAGAAACAAGTTCTTCAACTAGTTCAACATTTTCCTTTTCTGATAGTATTGGATTATCAATACATGGAGATAACATATATTCATGACACACATTTTCATCTAAATAATCTTTCTTGTAGGTTCAATCTTTATTACTAGGCACTTGTTCAACAACAATAAGATATTCACTTGGATACATACTATTAGTGTAGGTTTTTATTTTTCCCTATTTATTAATCAGGGAAATTGTATTTCTTGTGCATACATGGAGTTTTCCTACATTTGTGGGATAGGCTAGCTTATGTGGAGGTGTGAGTCATAGATGTGTCATAGGTGTCATAAGAATGTCATAAGTAAATCCCTTTATGCGAGTTACTTCTCTATTCTTAGCACCTTGTCACCACCTTTCATGGAGGAGTTACATTCTATTCTTGGGGTGGCTTGTCCACCTTTTGTGGAGGAGTTACATACTCTCCTATTTGTATTTCTCACTTTGGCCATCTCATGCTAATCAGATTTTGGTTTTCTCCATTTTGTCTTGTACAATTTCTCTTATTATGTTATTTTTAAATTGCTTTAGCATCTATGTGGTGTGTACTTGCTTCAACTTGTATGATCACATCTCCATTTCACTTGTATTATCTAGATTCTGGTAACAACTTTTATATGGTATCAGAGCTAACTCGATAATCTTGTGTATGATCATTATTTTAGCTTATTTTGAAATCAAGAGGAGTAGAGTTCTCTTTATTTTTTTAATTCTAGATTTGGTCTAAAATTAAAAAAAATTCTACCAATATCATTTCTTGTCTTCTTACTTTGCTTTTTTAAGTGTATCACCAGCTGAAGAAATTTACAAGGCATACTTAGAAGCTCCGTTAGTAGCCAGAGTACTGATGGGCTTGCTGGCAGTCTTAAGCATTCCCAAGGGACTGTATTCCAGCTCTGCATAACATTCCAACATGCAAACCTGCTGAGTGCTGGAGAGCCTTTTCCATGTAACCACGATCAGCCTACTAAAGTATTTTTCCATTAGTGAAAACAAAGTGAGGCTATGGCTAGTGGCTGGTGTCTTTGAAAATTTTGAGAACACTGGTGGCGGTGATCTGTTGTACGTATATCTTATAGCTGGCCTTGTCAAGCATTTCCAGGTTGGTGGCAAAGGGAACCATTTTGGTTAAATTAGAGGGTATGATAAGCTTCAGGATCTCCTTCATGGACTTTAAAATAAACTGGTAATCTGCTGTCCATGCTGAATGGCGCATAGTTCTGATTTTATTCTTGGTTTCCAAAGTCTTTTTTGGTAGGCCCACTCTCTCTCCTTTTTTTGGTAAATCTATATTTTAAATTACTCTAATATAAATCAGTAATTTGAATATTTGATTTAAAATCAAATTTGAAATTAACATTCAAAAAAGGGGCAGTTTAGAGGTTTTTTTAAACTTGTATCTTCAACCCACGAAGATGAAGGGTGAGGCCTGGGCTAGCAGGAGGCCAATTCTCTCTCAAAAAAACCTCCTTTGAATTCTTCATTCTATTCTGAATCCAATGACTGGTTGGAAGGCCACTTTCTCTCCCCATAACAGACATTTTTTAATGTTTTAGTGATTTTTTTGCAAAAACACTAGTTTACGAGAAAATTGTAACTTTAATATCTTGCAAACTATAGCTCAGTTTTGGGTACCATTTTTTGAAAAAGTGCTTTTAATTCAATTTTCCATAGTGTAGAATTGTTATTTTTCTAAAATGCACTAGTTTATAAAGTGCCAAAAATTTGGGTCTCCAAGGACACATTTTCCGCTGAGTCCGACGTCTTGTTTGCTTTAGTCTTGCACTGATTGCTCTAAGATGCATTTTTGGCTTAGTTCGACATATTTTGAGCATGCACTTGCATATTTTGGGGGGCTCAATATTTCATGGGGGTGTGATTGATTTTCACAACTTGCAATCAACACAACCTCACCTAAATTCAACTAACAAATGGATTCTTTTGAATTTAAACCCCTAACACCCTTCAACTATCATGAATAGAAAGTTAAAATGTCAATCATTCTTAGAAGCAAAGGGTTGTATAGGATCACCATGGGTACAAAAGTAAAACCCAACACATATGCTAAAAAGGTCAAGTGGTACAATCGTAGTGATGAAGCCTATGGATTACTGAGCCTGTCTATGTCTCCCAAACTTCTCTTCCATCTAGAATCCTCTCAAACTCCCAATGACATATGGGACACCTTAGAAATTTTATTTGGGAAGCTTGATGAGATGAGAGGAAATGAGCTCAAAAACAAATTCATAAGTCTAAGTCCTAGCAACATTGACACCCTACAGGACTTCTTCACTAAGTTTAAGGCCCTTAGATTACAATTGAAAGAATGGAAGATAGAGAATAAAGATGATCAACTCATTCTTTCTATTCTCACAAAGTTAGGTCCAAGCTATTTAGTCTTTGTCTCCACTTTCCATGCCACAAAAGGTGCCCTTGGCACTACATGGAAAATGCCTTCTTTGGATTCATTCATTACTGACTTGACAAGGGATCAAGATAAGGTAATTCAAATGGGCACAATGAAGTCTACTCAACCCTAAGCTTTGATAGCTGGAAATGGTAAGGATAAGACTTCAACAAAGGAGAAGAAGAAAAAGAACAAGGACCAAGAGAAGAAGAAAGAAAACACCAATCCTGCTAAAAACAACACTGAGTCTTCATCCTCTAATGCTAAACCTAAGAAGGAGAAGGTTAAGTGTGCCTATTTTAAAAAGACAGGGCATGATGAACACAAATACATGAAGAAACAAATAGATCACTTAACTCATCTTCTAGAGAAGAACAACATAGGTGTTCCTGAGTCCATCAAGCAGAATTCATCTACCCAAGATTCTACTAAGGCAAAAGGCAAGGGTAAGGAGAAAGAAAAGGTTAAGGCCCTTGTAGCAACTTTAGCTTCTACATCTTCATGGGTCATAGACTCAGGTGCTTCTCACCACATGGGCTCTTCACTAGTTGAGTTTTCATCTTTACAGCCTTATAGCATGACTCTAATTAGCTTGGGTGATGACACATCAATTTCTATTGCATGGAGAGGGTCAGTTGAAATGGAAGGAAGAACATTCAACAATGTTCTAAGTGTTGATTTTCTTTCAACCAATCTCCTATCAGTATACCAAATCACTCACATTGGTCAGGGTATGAGAGTTGAGTTTTCACCAGATTCAGTGTCTATCAGGGAGTTGTATAGTGATACTACAGTGGCAGTGGGTAGGGCAGATCACCAAGCGAGGTTATACATCTCACATTTTGATTCAAATTCTTCTCCAATAGCATTGCTGACTCATTCAGATGGAGTTAGCAAATTATGGCATGAGCGGTTTGGCCACCTTAATTACCACTACCTTGAGCAACTTTGTAAACATGACATGGTCATTAGCTTGCCTCGTGTCCAATTTTCAAAAGGACTTTGCAAAGGGTGTTCCCTTGGGAAGAATCTTGAAGCAAAATTTGACAAAGGCAAAGCTTGGAGGGCTTCACACCTTTATAGTTAGTCCACAGTGATGTATCAGGACCCTTTCCCAAACCATATTTCATAAGGGCCAAGTACATCCTCACTTTCATTGATGATTTCTCTAGGTACACTTGGATATATTTTCTCAAACAAAAGTTTGAAGTGCTTGAAAATTTTCTAGACTTCAAAGATCTTGTTGAGAAACAGAGTGAGAAATCTATCGAGGTTCTTCAAACTGATAATGGAGGGGAGTATGTCAGCATCATATTTGAGTAGTTTTGCACTAAAGAGGGGATTGATTTGTAGCACATAGTCACTTATAGTCCTTCACAAAATGGGGTTGTAGAATGCAAGAATAGGTTCTTGAAAGAGATGGGTAGCTGCATGATTCACTCTAAATCCCTATCACCACAGTACTGGGCCAAAGCTATCAATTGTGCTTGCTACATTCAAAATAGGGTTCCTCATAAAGCTTTGAAAGGGATAACACCCTTTGAATCTTGGCATAAAAGGAAACTTGATGTTGAGCACCTTAGAGTTTTTGGATCCCCATCCATGGCCTACATTTCAAAAAAAAATGCAAAGCTATGAAACATCAGTCTAAGCCTTGCATCTTTGTAGGATATCTGGATGGTATTAAGGGATATCACCTTCTAGATCCTATCAGTCATGAGTTATTCATCAAGAGAAGTATCCATTTTTAGGAGAGTCCTAAAGACTCAACACTTGACACTTCATGATGATTCCTCATTAGATTCAGATTAGCCATAGTAGGTTCTTGAGCCAGAGACATCTTCTTCTTCTTTAAGTTCAGATAGTGAAGATAGTGATGTAGGGTCATCCACCTCTAGTCAGTCAGAGGAGAAGTTAGCACCTGACTCACCCACTTTTGGGCCACATTGGGCTAGACAGACACTTGAGAGTGCTGGCACTTGGGTAGGAGATCCCGTAGATGACAGACGTACTAAGGGGATTTTCAGAGAGATCCACATGCCTTCTTTACTTCAATTTTAGATCCACAAACGTTTTGAGAGGCATTGGGGGCACCTGAGTGGGATAGTGCTATGGAGGAATAATATTCTTCCTTAATCAAAAATCACACTTGGGATTTGACTTCAATTCCTAAGGGAAGAATGATGGTTTCATGTAGGTGGATATATCAAACCAAGTTTGCAGCAGATGGGTTAGGTGATAAGTATAAGGCACTATTGGTCGCCAAGGGTTTCTCACAGGTGGCAACCATTGACTACTCAGAGACCTTTTCACCGATTACAAAGATGACTTCTATCTAACTCACCTTGGCTATTACTACAACACATGGTTTGGATGTGTACCAGATGGATGTGAAGAGTGCCTTTCTTCATAGAGACCTAGAGGAGGAGATATTCATAGAGTAGTTGCCAAGATTTTTTTAGGATTCTTCCTTAGTATGCAGACTTAGGAAATATATCTATGGCCTTAATCAATCCCCTTGGGCTTGGTATGCCAAGATGGATTCCTTCTTTCTCACAGCGGGTTTCACTAAGTGCCATTCTAATCCCAATGTCTACTTCTTGTAGAATGATGGTTCACTCTTGATTTTAGTTCTATATGTTGATGACCTTTTGATCACTGGGAGTTCTTCATCTACTATTGCAGTGGTGAAGGCATCTCTTTAGGATAGATTTGACATGATAGACTTGGGTTTGTTGCACTACTTCCTTGGCATCAAGATCTCACAGTCAAATTCAGGGATTTCCCTTGCACAGCCTAAGTATGCTCTTGACTTATTGGCTCAGTTTTGCATGGCTGATTACAAGCCATCTTTGACTCCCTTTCTATCAGGTGTCAAGCTTGCGGCTAATTGTTATTCACCATTGGTTGATGCCACTTGGTATCGACAACTTGTTAGTAGTCTCATCTACTTGACTCACACCAGGACCGACATTTCATATACAGTGGAACTTGTCTCTAGATTCATGCAGGAACCTCATGAGCTACATTGGAAAGTAGCTAAGAGGATCTTTCATTACATACAGGGTTCACATAGATATGGGATTCATTATAAATTTGGCATAGAGGTTGACTTGGTTGGATATATAGATTTAGACTGGGCTAGTGATTCACAGACTTGCAAGTCCACTTTTGGTTACAGTTTCTCTCTATGTTCTGGTTCTATCAGTTTGTCTAGAAAGAAGCAAAATGCTATTGCTATATCATCTATAGAGGTAGAGTACAGGGGAGCTATTAATGTAGCTACTGAGGCTATTTGGCTTCAAGGGATTCTTTCTAAGTTTGGTATTCCTATCAGGAAGCCCACCATCATTTATTGTGACAACCAGAGTACCACACATATTTTCAAGAATCTCGTTCAACACCAGTAGACCAAGCACATAGAGATTCACATGCATTTCATTTGAGAGCTTATTCATAGTCAGGGCATTGACTTGATATTTAGCTAGTCTTTAGAGCAAGTTGCAGACATCTTCACCAAACCTTTGACCGAGAGCAAGTTCATTCATCTACGAGCTCTTCTTGGGGTGTAGTCTACATCTGCAATAGCATCATCTTCAGGGGGGCCTTCTAGCCTCTTCTTTCTTTTATGTCTCTCTTTTTAGGGAAGTATTTTCCTACAGGTTTTCTCCTTTTCTCTATCTTATGGGAGATTACAATTGTACATGGGTACCTCATCAGGCCTAATTGTCGGGACCCATTTTATATTTCCACACTGCCCACCTATGCTACACTTATGGGGGGTATTAGTGTAGGTTTTTATTTTTCCCTATTTATTAATTAGGGAAATTGTATTTCTTGTGAATACATGGAGTTTTCCTACATTTGTGGGATAGGCTAGCTTATGTGGAGGTGTGTGTCATAGATGTGTCATAGTTGTGTCATAGGTGTCATAAGAATGTCAAAAGTAACTCCCTTGATGGGAGTTACTTCTATATTCTTAACACCTTGTCACCACCTTTCATGGAGGAGTTACATTCTATTCTTAGGGTGCCTTGTCCACCTTTTGTGGAGGAGTTACTTACGTACTCTCCTATTTGTATTCCTCACTTTGGTCATCTCATGCTAATCAAATTTTTGTTTTCTCCATTTTATGTTGTGTAATTTCTCTTATTGTGTTATTTTTAAATTGCTTTAGCATTTATGTGGTGTGCAATTGCTTCAACTTGTGTGATCATGTCTCCATTGCACTCGTATTATCTAAATTCTATAAATAACTCTGATACATACATACGTCAGGATTGGACTTAGTAAACACCTTGGCCTTCTCCTTGAGCTTGATTTCTTCATTCTCAACATGATCAGACAAAGAAACCTCTTGATAATGGTCAAATACTAAATCATTCTCCACCATAGTAGATAATTTACTTGGACTTTTAGTCTTATCATGACTTACACTTGTCACCTTTGGCTTCCATATGTTAACTTGCTTTCTTTCTTCAACTCTGGGATCTTGAATTAATATATTCTATCTTGTAGGCCTTTTCTTTTAGAACCTAATAATGTGAAATATTTTTTCACAATTATATCACACCATACCTTTTGCAAAAATCTCATTTTTCCAACCTAATTTTGGACAATATCTTGCAATGTGTCCTAGTTCATAAAATTTTTATCACTCAATATCTCTTGAAAAAAATCATCTTATCCTACACCTTTTGAATGATAACCCTGATCATAGTTCCATGAAAATTCATTCTTAATAGTTCTTCTACACTCTCTAGCTCTAAGCCCAAAAGATTACAAGTCTAATAGTAATCATTAAAATTTTCATACCTCATGGCATTTAGTTATCTAATCTAATTTGTATTTATTTTTCTAGCACCTCATTCATTATTTGATGACTTGTCTTGAAAGGCTGATCCACCTTATTTATATTAGTCTTCATCTTGTCTTAAGTTGTAGTCTCTAGTTCTTCTTTGTATCCAAGACCATTACTATCACTTGCATGATTTTGATCATTTAGAATGTCATCTAGATCAGTTAAGATCTTTTCAAATCTAAAAAATGGCATAACCTTACTAGATTCCTTCTCTAACTTATATTTCAAAGACTCATTTTAAGCTACATACCTTACACATTCATCTTCTTTAGCTTTTCATCTTGTAGATAGAATTTGTAATTGACAACTGAGATATTTGACCATATCCTTATGTTCCTTATCATTTTCATCCATTCTTTCTTGAAACACATTGAATTTCTCCTCAAAGTATTTTTGTTTATATTTAATCTTATTATCAATCTTCTTCTCAATATTTATTTATTCCTGAGCATTTATCAATGTAGTCTGATAGTCCACCTCATCTTCATCATTATCTAAATCACTCCAATTGGACCCTTGCTAATGTGAGCAAATTCCTTCCTCAACCATGAGTAGAGCTTTATCTTCAATAGAACTATCATCTTCATGACCATATTCTAATTCATTATCTTCACTCTTATCTAATGAGCTACAATATTCTTTGGCGTAGAGACTCTTCTTGTCCTTTAAGTACTTGTTATCAAATCTTTTGAATCCATTTTTACCTTTATCAGACTTAAAATATCTATTTCCATCATCATGACCTTGATCATGCTCTTCATCAATATCCTTCTTATAATTATGAGGTTAATTATTATCAAAATGTCCTATCTCACCATAATTGAATAATTTGAGGTGTAACTTACCTTTATACTGGCCTAAACATGTTCACAATTTTCTTGAAATCAAAGCAATTAGTTTATCCTCATCTATATCAAGAATGTCATCTTCCTTGAGATTCTTACTTTGAAACTTGTTTTTCATCTTTATCTCAATATTTAAAGGGTTTTCATTCTTTATAGGTATGCCATCATTCTTTTTCATCTCATAGGCAATAAGGGTCCCATGTAATGGATCCATCTTCAACTGAGTAAGATAATGAGTCTCTTAAATAGTGGATATGTTTAGATAAAACTTAGGGGACATAGAACTTAACACCTTTTGAATAATATTATTATCTTCGAGATTCTCTCTATGATCTCTGATGGTGTTCTTAATCTCATCAACTCTATATTGAAAGGATGCCACAATATCTTCTTTGTTCATCTTGAAACTTTCAAATTTCCATTTGTGAGTTTGAAACATTGTTAACTTAACCTTTTAATCTCTTTAAAAAATATTCTTTAATTTATCCCATATTTCCTTCAATGATGTGCATTGATTTACTTTCATGTAATTAGTTTTTGTAAGACTACAAGTGATGACACTCATTTCCTTAGAATTATTCTCAAACATCTTCTTGTGTGCAACACTAGATGGAGGAATATAAGTAGCAAAATAACCATCTAAAAAATATTTCCATACATCAAACCCTAGAGACATAATATATGTCTTGATCCTAGCACTCCAAAAAGTATAAATAGTCTCATTGAACATTAGTGCTCACTTAGTATAAAAACCATATTGCATATTCTAACTAGCCATTATACCTTATTTCACCTTCAACTTGTTGATATTTTAACAAAGGACCTCACTCTAATACCAATTCTTAGAGATATAATCCATTAAGAGTGAGGTTAATTAGTGATGGAAAACAATCTAATTCAATTTCCAAATCCTTAAAAATACTTAAGCATTCAACACAAGTATTTATGAAGAATACAAATCATTCATAGCAATGAGCAATAAAAATAAAGCAAGATCACATACACAACATAGGAACTATATGGTAAATCTTCTTGGGGAATAAAACCCACTCTCAATGTTGAAAACACATGGACTATAGTCCTATAATATGATAAAAAACAAGAGACTAATGAAGTCCTTCTCACCTATAACCTTGATCAAGTCCATCTGATCAATATTTTTTAGTAAATCCAAGTTTCATAAGGAGAAACTACCCATAAATAATATAAAATATTTTATATCCTCCTTGAAATAACACTTCCACCTTAGATATAATGTATTCAATAACTGATGTTGGACCTCTTGATTAACTCAGCTCTACACCTTCGCTCAAACTTAATCAACAAGAGCACTATTCTACCAATAAAATTATGACCTACGGATCATACAAATCATCCTCAATATATTTTGCTCCTCAACACATCCTCAGGGCACTCTACCCTTGCATCAATCCATTAAGCACACACAAGTCTCTCTCTCCAATCTCTTTCAAAAATTCCACACCAAATCTCTCCTTTTTAAACTCTTAAACCCATCACATTTGATTCTACTATATATAGAGAAATCATGAATAAATAAGATAAATATTTAATTATTAGACATAAATTACACCTT
>JARHVA010010176.1:27500-47500 GCA_037957365.1 Torreya grandis
ATTTCTTACCATCTATGCAAGTTTTAATGATTTTATAATTTTAAGAATGATTGATAATTTATTTATATTAAAGGACATGTTGTACATTATACTTTGGATGCATTTATTATTCTTTATATAATTGTTCCTTTTGTACCACATTCTAATTTTTGGTTTCTTGCTCTTTATCATTAATAAAGCGGATATGAATACTTGAATGCTTTACATTAGTTTATCCAATATATCCTAGAATTTGATGCTCATTCTAATTATATGTACATATAGTATGAGTGATGCTTTAGGAATGTTGTCCCAATAATTGACCATAAAAACCAAAGTCTTACAAAGATTAATTTCCAAAATTAATTTTTTTGTAAAACTAAGTTTCAATTTTTAGAGGTAGTTTTTTTTCATTTTCCTAGTCTCCATTTTACTTTTAAACTCTTTCATAACCTATGTTTGATAATAGAATTTTTTTTCTTTAATTTTTTTTTTTGTAACTTCATTTGTTTTTTTGGTACTTGTAGTTTGGAAGAGGTACTCATGATGTGAGTGATTTTATTGGTTGGTGTATCAATGTTATGATCACCACTATATTTGCAAATTTTCATTTTTTTATTTAATTCAAAACAATAAACTGTATGATGCCCATACATTATATGACATGCACAATACTATTTGGATCTCATGATAAGATGTGGAGGTGGTAATCTGATCACTTCATTATAAATGATTTATTGAGCAGGATTTAGCTTCATCTCCTAGTAAATTTTGGTATAATAATTGAGTAAATTGCCTTAAATATGCTCTGTTGTAGATTTGCATTTCAATAATAAACCTTGTTTAGCATAACATTAGTACATGAAGATGTAAACACATGATTAAAAATAGAATTTTTTGTATTTTTCATGTATATAATTTTATTTTCTAATGGTGTCAGCATTCAAATAGAAAAATAATTTTAAAATTTTATTGTTTATATTAACTTTCTCATAGTGATGTATTTATAGTTAGGGCTTCATAAGTACAAACTCTAAGAACCTATGATTGAAAATTAATACATATATAATATACCTTGCCCCTTAGAGTCATATCATGGAACTAGTTAGAGGGATGATATCTATCACCCTCATTAGGTTTAGGAGGAAGAGGATACAATTTATTTCAAGAAGATTGGAAAATAGAAGTTTGAGTTTTATATTTATTAGGATGATTATGTAGATTTTGTAGTTTTGAGATTTCTAACAATGTAAGCAAGACAATAAATAATAACCACAGTGAGATATTATAAGAGAAAGTTCTGAACATACATATACATATTTAACATGATATTTAGGAAAAATAATATCCAAATATAAAGTTTTAATATTGTTAAAAATAGAATTCAAAATGCCAAAAAAAAAAGAAATCAAACCCTAGGTCAACTAGTGTTTGGAGACCAAAGGTTAGGTCAACCATAATGTGTCAAATGAGGATAAATTAATACAAAGTGTTTAATTGATATATTTTTAAATATTAAACAATTTTTTCATAAAAATAAGAAATGAGACAAATTCAGAAAAAAGAGGGGAAAAAATACAATGAATGCCTTGTAGGTCTAAATTTACTAAAAATAGTAAAATGCTAAACTTACAAGATCCATAAAATATTTAATTTTTTTATTATATTAATATACTTATGAAAAACATTGGACAAATTCTTAAATTTATCGATTATGAATTAGAAATAAACCAAACAATGTGGAATCGTGTACAAGTAAAACCCTAAAATATTACTAATAAATAATTGTGATCAAACAAGAAATTATTTCAAAGATCTGTGATATTTTTATTAAAATATTATTTTTGATGAAATCCATAAAATAATTATAAAATAAGTAAAACATTTTCCTTATATTCTAGTACTTAGTAAAAATACTAAATCTTATAAATTTAAAAATAGTACTAAATGTTGGCGAAGAAAAAGAGGATTTTCAGTATACCAAACTAAATAGAAGATAAATTTAAGGAATTTTAAAATGGTGTAATTTAGAGGTCAACGTTTTACAATCAAGGAGGATGAAATTTCAAGCATATGCACATGAAACCCTTGTAACTAGATGAGTGTAAAACCCTAGGGTAAAGTTTTAGATTTAAAAATCTATCAAAGCAAGCTAAAACCTTAGGATTCTAGAAACCATATAATAGGGTAGGTTTGGAAATGAAAACTCAGATCTTAGGAGCACCAAATGTTTAACCCTAAATTTAAATGGTTTAATATATTAAATGGTTGGTTATATAAAAATGAGTAAGAAAAGAGGTGATAAATATATTTATAGTAAGACAATTAATATGAAAAATCTAATACACAATATTTGAAATTTATAGTACTAAAATATACTAAAAATAATAGTACAATATGGATTGACATTAAAGTAAATTATAAATAATATTACTTAGCTATTTTACTATGTGCATGTAGATATGAGATGAAACATGATTGAAGTGGATTATATTAGGACCCTAGAATAGTCCCAAGATTATATAAAATTGTATGCTAGAGCCTTAAATTCTTGCATTAGTTATATATGGTTGTGTCAATGCTACTATCTAATTTGTAAATAATGATCTAGTATATAATATCAATTTCATGTAGGTAAGATGACCTTGAACCTTAATTTTTTTTTATAACCTTCATTGTAGTGTGTTAATATTGTGTGCATAAACTATCACTCTTTGTTAAATAATCAAACCCTACCTTCTTCATTGTTAGAATAATTGTGAGAAAATTGGTGAGTTAGAACATATTATTGAGTTACCCTAGGGAATATTGTATCAATGGGTAATACCTAATTAACCAATACTATGAAGATGTCCCTAAACTTATGTAATTTTCCCTTATGTGTCATCTCATGCTTATATCAAGGTAAAACATGTGATAAATAAGTACATATAATGACCTACTTTCAAACTTGGAAAGTATGTCCCATGGAGTGATATTTTAGTACTTTAGACCTATATATGGATTAGCCCAATGAATGATGTTGTAGTAGAGAATATGTAATATTTGATCACTTTAATGCTTGATTGGTCACATTTAGTAAGATACCTTTTGAGTAGTCAGGGTTATGCTAAGAGAGGAATAAATGAGGGTTGATCTAATATGTATGTATGTATTTTGGAAATATGTCACAAAAATCACTTAAGGTGACCATAAGGATATGTTTAATTTTAAATTTTGATGAATTTATGGAACTAGACACTTATTTTAGTGCATCTCACTAGCATCAATGTAGGCATCTGACTAGGATGCAAATGTAGAGGAAGATGAAAAATAGTTATAGGTAGAAAAATTTCAAATGATGATAAGAAGAAAGTTTATAAATTTTTTAGTAGTACATAAGGATTGAAAATCATAATAACATCTGGTCAGGATAATAGATAATAAATAGGCACAATAGATAGTAGATGCGAGCCTTTCAGTAGTAGGAATGTCTTAGGAACTAATGGGTATAAACATGAATAGTACTTGTAGAGTACACAATGATAAAGTGCTATATAATTCATATTTAGTGTTTAAAACTATGCTAGGATCTAATGACCCAATTGAAACATGGTAAATTGGGACATATCTATAGCCCAAGTAAAAAAAAGTATTTTTTTTCCTTCAGTAAAGAAGAATATATTCTAAGAGACGTTCTGTAGTCAAATATTGATAGTATATTAGTCTGATTTGTAAATCATGTTATACTCATTTTATTATGTCCCCATAAAGAAAAATGTAGAACGAAATCATTTTTTTCATTTTAATTATATTAATTAACTAGAAACTGCAAGAAGATAAAATCTTTACGTATTGTAATTTTAAGCCCTGAACAAACTCTTTGACTTATCCCAAATGGAATAAAACTACACCATATTGCATCCTTTTCTAGCATATATATGGGTTGAATTGGTATATAGTTTAGTATAGGTATTTGTAAAGTTAAATGGATTTGAATTATGTGAACACACACTATCCCATGAGAGTCAATTATTTTAATTCACCGATATAGACCCATTAAATATTATGTTGAATTGAAATTAAAAATATCATCCAAACTAGCCCTTTTTAGTTTGAAGAACATGAAAGTACACAAATTTGATTACTTTAGAGCTTCCAATTTGGGTGATAAATTACATTTACCTTGGGTAAAGGAGTTAGTGACCATTTTAAAAATAATGAAAACATAAAAATAAAAATCCTTGTCATTAAAATATGTTTAATACCTTATAGGAGTGCAATTGGGGGCATTATAATGAAATGTAAAATTTCATGGCAACCTTGCATCTTGGATTGCTTTAAAATTTCATTATTAAAGTAGTTGTAGGAGTAGGTGTATACCTTATTTTGTTTAAATTTATGAATTTTTCTTCTATTTATCTTATCGTGTGGCATTTTTCATCAAATGATTTGAATATATTAAAGGTGCTTCATGGAGGGGAATATAATATTTACTTAAATATGTCATGTAACTCATTTATAGCGATTAAATTTGTCATATTAGGTATCATAGTCTTATACCAAATTATATAATTATTGATTGGCTCCTTGGACCCTTGCTTGATTTACCAATTTGTGTATAAGATAGTTTCTCAAAATTGTTGATTGTTAATTTTTTTAGAAACTAGTCTACCAAAGTATTGAATGCTCTCCATGATTGGAAGGTAAGATCATATAACCATCATAAATCATATTCCTTGAGACATATTTCTAATGTATTCATTAATCACTTACCATTGTATAAATAATCCAATCATGTTATGTGTAATGATCTAAGGTCTGTTATAGATCACCTTTACAATTATATAGTGAAATTTTGGGATATATAAAAATTGTAAGTAAAGGATAATTTAGTATCTCATGGGATAATGGACTATAAAGTAAGTAATGTTAATCCATTTGACGACTGACTATAGATTCATCTTGATCTAAGTGTAACAGCTTACCATGTAGCCATATAATCTTGTATTGAAGGGAATTTTTATGAGGCATGGATTGTGAAGTAATATGCATAGTCATCATAATGGGAGTAAAGGTAACTTTCATAGGGATAGGTATGTAAATATGTTGGAATCCTTGTGTTACCTCCACAACTCGGTTAGAGGTATCATATGTCACTAGAGGTGTATAGTAATGCATAATACCAATAGTAGAGGTCTAAAAACTTCAATATGAGGTAATATCTTGAAATGATGGGTTAATATCATAGAAGGGGTCATAAGTTACCATAGAATTAGTCACTTGAGCCATATTTTCTTTTCATATCACTAAATATATAACATTCCATTGAGTTAACGTGGATTCAAATTAAGATATTCAATGAATTATTTATCATCAATAAGATAAAGTTTATTCACATTACTTATCTCATGAGTAATACTAGTCTCAAACCTCATTATAATTCCATCCATATGGTTTGTATTATGTACTATATAATTTTTAGATAGACTATGAGGAATGAAAGAGTCCATGCATGCCCCATGTCTTCTTATAGTAGCAAGAGGTAGCTGGGATTGAATGAAGTAACTATTCAATTTCATGAAGACATTTGATTGTTCATTGTAAAATTTAGACTTATTTATGTTCTTATATTTTATCCTTTTGGTTATATTATTGAATAAAATATAACATTACCATGTGGAACAATAGAAAAATAATATCTTCATAACTTTTATTTAAAAAATAAATAATTTTTTTTATTATAGCCATCGGTAATTTTTACTATGAATGTTTATCCCTGAAATATAGATTATGGGTGATATAGGGTTAAATGGGTAGATATAGACAAGGTAAAAAGGATGATAAACTATCTCTAAATTAGCTGAATTATATGCTAAACTTAGATATAAAATATGTTGAATTTTTTAAACTAAGATATGCTAAAATTAATACATACAATGTTTCTAGATATGAAAATGATAAAGAAGTATTGTACCTAGTTAATCTGGATACTAATGTAGTTATTGTTATTAAAGATAAGTAATAAAACTAGAAGGTGAATTTGGAATAGTTACATCATATTATGGAATAAGTGGTTCTAGAGCTACAGATACTAATGTCAAATTTGGATGTTTACATCGACATTATTGAGTAAACATGAAATAGGTTTCCAATGTGAAATACCTTATATAGAGGATGAGACCACTTGAATTCTTATGGTTTGGTCTTTTTCATTATTTTTATACATTCGGATCTAGGTTATGGACTTTCATTTCTCATGAAATTATAAAACCCTAGTTATTCATCTTCATATTGACCGTAGAATAAAATGGGTTAATGGGCACATGGTGTCAATTTAACCCTAAATAATAATATATAAATTAGTGTTTCCTAAATATATAATACTATGAAGAGAGCCTTATATTTATTAGTTCTCCCCTATGTGTTGACTTATGTGTAAATCATGCAGTATGTGCAAAGTAAGTACAACAATGACCTATCTTATAACTTAAAAAATTAGGAACTTTGGCTACTCTTCAAATAACTTAAACCTTTGTATAATTTATCCCTATGAATGATATGAAAATAGGAGAAAATATCAATGTTTGGATTTTTTGAGTGCTTGATTGAAGGCTTTGATAAGTTTCCTTAGGTATTTTTGAGTTTCTACTACGTGAGGAATGAATGAAGGTTGATATTGTATTTATATTAATCCATTTTGAGAAATAACTCATATTAAATAATTTATTGATTTCACTAAGATGCCTTTCATTTAAAAATTAGATAAATTTAGGGCATTAGATAATTACATAAAAATAGGACACTCACATTGACACAGTTGCCTATCCGAGACACTAGTGCCTAAAGAAGAGTAAAGTAAGTATAGACTCATGAACTTGTAGAGGTGGAACATAAGAAGGTTTTAAGAATTATTTTTAAGATATCAAGTCTAGGTCATAAACATAATAATGGTCAGACTAAGAGATAGGCCAAGGGGCACAAAATAGTGTAGATGTGAGACTTGTAAATGTGAGAAAGGTCTAGGACTAAGAGGAACAACCAATGTTTATATTTTCTATTTGTACAAGACCAAAGTGTTATATTATCCATAAATATCATCTATATTTTCACCACATTTAATATAATAATGAAATTATTGGTTTTAAGGAGAATAAATGTGTACCTAAGTGTGTAGAACACACCTTGTCTTTTCTTCATTCCAACTTGAGTGCGTTGTTGGTGACTAACCTACAACCAAGATCATGTTACAATACATAATAAGGGCATATTATCTAAAATTTAAAGTATTTAAAATAACTAACATTGAAAGAGGAATGTTTAAGGGTACACATGTTGATTTGAATGACATATCATTGTAATAATCCAAAACAAGTATTAAGAAAAAATGTATAAATATAGAAAGTACTTATATTTAAGGAAATAGATAGAGAGATATTATAAGGCACATGGCTCCAACCTTGGATAAAAGATGATTTTCCACTCAACAGTTGATATTATCTCAAATGTGTATCCCAATCATACTTATAAAACCAATGATCATGAGTGAACAAAGATAACTCACACTATCAAATTTGTAACGTTGGTGATACAGTTAAGTCCAACTTGAAAACATGGAAATGTTGAGTTATTTAATTACCTTAACCATACCAAAAGTGAATAAACTACTATAGTAGATTGGCTTAATAAAGTTCATAAAATTACATCCTAGTGGCTGATGATAGTAATTGAGATTATTTCTAAATATAAATTGATTTGGATTTTGTAATATTATGTGCACATTGCATAGCATATGCACCTTAGGTATGTCTTATAATGAAATTATGTATAACAATAGTACCAATGTCAAGAATTATGCCACAATGCTATAAATCTAAATTATGTAATTTTGTGCTTTGGCCAATTCAAAAATTATGTGTGGAGAACATGATTCTAAATCATTCACCCATTATTTATAGAAAAATATATAAACTATAATAAGTACTAATGTGGAGGATGTATGTTTCCAAAACATGCGTCCACTGAATCTGGATGTATCAACTATCAAATAAATGTGGAGATCATGCTTCTAAAGCATGTATCCTCTAAAATCTTAAAATTATAACATACGTGAAGAAAGAATCGAGAACATGCTTCTAAATCATCCCCCTAATGATATGTCCCCTTTGAGATAATGAAATAATAGTAACTTTTAGTTACAGCCATGCTAAAGGATAATAAAATTATATAATTTGTAAATGAAACCATGTAGCATATAGAGGAAACATGTCTAGGTAGATATAGCATTGAAGCTCATATAACAATATGATCACATGAAACTTTATGATGCATGGTAAAAATCATGACAACATCTAGATAGTAATAGTAAATCTCACCAAGTAAATCAAATACACACAAAAGAGCACTCAAAATCTAGTCAAAAGGTAATGGTCCAAGCAAACAAAAAATAAGGGGCATGTTCAAATGTTGCACAATTGAAGGGACATGACTTAGTCAAATGTCTAAGAAAGTAAGGGTGGCATATTTAAATGTATATACAATAAATAATGGCATATTCAAATGTCAAATAAGGGATACATAGACAAAGGGGCTAAATATAAAGGTGTTAATTCAAATGTTTGTATGCACAAGATAATTAAAATGTAAGACACTCAAATAAGTGCATAAAGGAAAGCATAAGTAACCAACATAAAATGTCATAGTAGCCCATAGACCAAATGTGCTAGAAAAAAATATCAAATGAATAATATATCATGTACTATGTGAAAGATATAATCATGGACAAACGCATAGTACATGTACATATATGAGCTCAAAACGTGATAATGTAAAGTGACCATACAATGATATAACTTGGAAGTATCGTGATCAAAGAAGTACATGACACCAAGGTCCATGTGACATGAGTAGAGGACTGACCCAACATTTGAAATAGGAATAGATAATGTATTTATGTATGTAATACAATAGAGAAAAAATCTGAATGATAAAGACTACAACTTATTTGCCATTCTAGCTTACTAAATAAGATAATTAAAGCAAGGGATAAGATATTTAAAAAATAAGTTTTCATTATAGCATCAAGACTCTATATAAGTGTTATGATGTATGTAAAACTATATTTCAAGTCATTCGATGTACGATATGGACCAATGTGTACAACCAGGTTGTATCGCCAAAGTTAGTGTAATACGATTAGAAGATATGTTCCTTATTTGATGCCTCTGTCTCGGCAAGTTTTACCCTTTATTTTGATAGGATTAGGTGTATATTCTTGTCTTCCAACTCTTAGTGTGATTTCGATGTCTATTATGTGTGTGACTCACAAAAACCCATCTCTAATACTTGAAACCATATGTCAACTTTCAATAATATAATTATGCTTTAAAATGGGGAAAAATCATTGAATGACCACAACCACTCATTGTTGAATGGTTGAATGTTGCTTATATATTCAATACTTTAAATAGAGAAGTCAAATGATATGTAGTCGTCCCCATCAGTTGATTGTGTGAAATAGTGCTCATTCACCCCGTCAGTTGAATGTGTGAAATAGTGCTCATTCAATACATGCAAATTATAGTCTATCTCTCGATACTTAGAAATTTAAAACCTTTGCTTGGCTATTGAACACTTCAGACTTCACAAAGACTTAGTCCTTTTGACTGATTAACAAATTTTTCAGAATGGAAGAGTCCTTTTCAATATACACATGCTTGAGTATGCTTGGTAAGTACTTGCTAGATATGTGTCAAATGGATAATAAACTCATAAATATTTTATATTTATAAGAGACTCTTTAAATACTTTCTCATACAACAAAAACACTACATAAATGGGCCGATGCGTAAGAATGATATGAATTTTAGGTTGTATGGTTCACATATATAATTGATTTTTTTATAACATTTAAAATTATAAAAATTGCGGATTCATACCATTTTATATTTTAATTTAGTAAAAAAAAAATGCTCAATAAATAAGAAATAAAGTAGGGAGCATGATTTTATGTGGGATGGTGTTTAAAATTCGTATATTGTATGATATATAAAAAACTGCCTCTAACAATCATTTCAATATTAAATGGACATGGCTGTTATCGTTTCGAAATAGCATTGGATCCACACTCTGGTTTCAAGGAATCTAGGCAACATTCCTTTATCGAGCATCAAAAAATTAACGATCATAGCAAATTAGCAATCACTATTTTATGGCCCCATTTTCAGCAAAGGAGTATTGATTCATCTCTTTTTCTATTTATTGCCAAATCAGAAAACCAAAAGCAAAAGATTTGTGACTTTTGTCGGATTCAATGCATCTTATAGCGGGCCCCTTTCCATCTTTCATCTCTTGCGTTTCACAATTCCTTTCTGCTGTGTTGCATTTAAACTTCATTCCATTTTCAAGGTACGATTCGTCTGAGAGAGGGTTTTCTTTTTAACACGATCAAAGATTCGCTAGATTTAACGTTCAGTAAATGTAGAATTTTTGACATCCGTTACCTTAAAAAAAATGAAGTTCCATATAAAGTCACCTTAACATTAACGATAGTATATTCATTATTTACCTTACATACACAGATAATACAGTGCTTCTTCAATACGCTGTTATTTGGTGTTGTAAAATTCCCACGAGCATTATTTTAATTACGGATAACCAAACTTAACTGTTATATTCTTTACCCAAAAGTACAATGAAATAATGCTAACATCAACAGTAGTATATTCAGTATTTAGTTACATAGGTAATACAGTGTTGCCGTCAATACACTGCCATTTGGTGTTTTACAATTCCCACGAATATCAATTGATTTTAATTACCAAAATCAAACCTAACTGTTATTCACTATGGAGCTTACATATACAGATAATGACGTGTTTATGAATTAAATTTAAATTTGGATTTAAAATTGACTTTCTTTGAAGTCAAGGCTTTTTTCCTGAAAACGTAATCAACCAATAATGCTTAAGTTCCTTAAGTGGATATGGGATGCATTTGATCGTCAACTTGAAATTGAAACCTTCTATTTAATTATTTTATTATCTAAAGGAAAAAATAAATAAATACTATTAATTATCATATTACATTAGTAGATGTTATATATATATAACATCTACTAATGTAATATGATAATTAATAGTATTTATTTATTTTTTCCTTTAGATAATAAAATAATTAAATAGAAGGTTTCAATTTCAAGTTGACGATCAAATGCATCCCATATCCACTTAAGGAACTTAAGCATTATTGGTTGATTACGTTTTCAGGAAAAAAGCCTTGACTTCAAAGAAAGTCAATTTTAAATCCAAATTAAATTATATATATATATAAATAAAAGAATTATTAAATCATTAAAATATAAATAAAAAATATTAAATCTATCAATCAAACAAACAATTTGAATGATGTTATTAAATAATATTATTTGAAAAATAGATCGTATTGGAGTCATTTCCAATAAATGTAATGAAACTATGGAGTTGAGTTGAGTTTGGAGAATATATATCATTCTTAAAGGAATTTGAATTTTTTTTGCATAAATGTTACATAAAATTTTAAATATATTATTAAATTACAATACAGTGTTTTATTAAATAATCAAATGTGTTTTAAAAATCATTCAAAAATGAACATAAAATAATATTTTTTTATTTAAAAATTTGTAATTCCATTTTATATATAAGCTTGTAAAATATTTTAGCAAGGAGATTATATATGCATGTAACTTGTTTTATACTAAAAAGTTGAACATACTTACATTTATATTGTGCTTTAACTATAGATTTAAATTAACATATTATAGACTTAAGATAAACTAAAATCAGAATTATTACTATTTTCCACAATATAAAAATAAATTACTAATAAATTTTATGATATCCTCACTAAAAAAATATTAATGAAAAATTAATTTTAATTTTAAAATATTTTCTTCAAAAAATAAATCAAAATTATAATATAAATAAACACTCTTAAAAGTAGGTATCCTTAAACAAAAATTTGTTTCAAAATTAACATTACAAAAATGAAGATCTATACCTATTATAAAATATATATGGCTTCACCCGTAAACTCGTTAACTTTTTCTTTTAAAAAGGTTACAGATAAAATTAATAACTTATTTTAATTTTTAAAAAATAGTTTAATCACATTATAATAAAACTTCTAAAGGAGAATTTGTCCTAATAATTTAAGGATTATATTCTATATATCATCTTAAATATAGATTTGTATTTTTCATTCAAAGAAAAACATTTGGATATTTAAAAATCTGTAAGCATTCTTTCTTCTCTTCTCTTTTTCTTTATTTTTTTTTGTGGGTTTGGTTAGTTAACTAAATCAATTTTCTTCCACCCTTTTTAAAAATATATAATAAACTATATGCAAATACTTTTGCAACACAATCTACAGGTTAATCGTGTAAAATTAGATCGGATTGCTAATTTAAAAAACACCTGTAATCATTTTATGCTCTAGGAATCAGACAAACGAACTGAACTCCTAGATACCTAGTGTCAAATCCTAGTCGAATTGCCCAAAATTATGAATACAGAATATATGCTTTCGGAGAACAGTTTATTGTTACATGTAAGCAAACAGAACTCCAGTCGAGTATATATAATCTTGTCCTTAATTGTTTAACATCATCCAAATATCTTTAAATTAAATTAAATTTATTGTATAGAATAATCAGGACAGAGAGTATGTAGATCTTGCAATAACAAGTTCTCCAATGCTGAAAATTGGTACTTCTTTCGAGGTGGACGACGTGCAAGAGCTAATGAAATCCAAGCCTGAGGCTGTACCAGAGAGATACATTCGACCTCAACGAGAGGATTGGATATACACCATTAGCTGCTCCCTCTGGCCTTCAAATAGCTGTCATTGACATTGCCAAGATTGAATCTGGAGGTCATAGTCGTAGACAACATGAGATGGCCAGACTTTCCATGGCTTGTTAGTAGTGGGGTTTTTTTCAGGTTTGTTTTACAATTATTGTTTTAATCTTATCTGCAGTTGCGTAAGAGAAATTATCTCTGAATTTTTTCTTGGTATATACCGAGTTGAGTTGACCCACTAAATAATTGGTTGCAATGTGTCACGTAATTTTTAGGTTTTAGATTTCTTCCATAGACGTATAAACAAATATATATATATATATATATATATATATATATATATATAAACAGAATGTTGGATTGGTAAAATGCTAACCATCTAACCGAAAACAAAAAGCGGATATTAGTTTTTTATTTCCTTTTTTCAGGTCCTAAATAATGGAATCGAACGGGGACTATTGGAGCGAATGAAGAAAGTAATTATGGAGTTTTTCAAGCTGCCCTTGCCAAAAATAAGAGAAATATGCAATGATGCCTGGGACAATCCAGGGATACGGGCACGGTTTTATTTTTTCAGCTGATCAAAACCTAGACTGGTGTGATATGATGGCCTTGGCAACCATGCCCGATTCTATCCGCAAAGGAAGCCTTTGGCCAGCCAAACCCTTACATTTCAGGTTATTTATATAGTTTTATCTTTTAGGAATAATGTTTTCTCAAAGGATCCAAATAAAGCATAAATTCAGAGTGCATAGGATTTCATATTGTTCTCGTGTTCTTTGGGACTTGCATTATCATGGCTCATGTGAACTTGCATCCACCAGTCTTCATGGTGATTTGAACCTGAAAAACTCTCTGTGTCTACGAATCGGTCACACCAGCTGGACTATATGTAGCGAATTTCAACTCTTACTTGATGTAATAATGATAGCATCGATTTGAAGCTGTGTTTGATTTGTGCTTCGCCGATTACAGTGGAAGCCTATTAAGTGGAGGTACTTACACTTTGCCGAAAACTAGAGACTTTCATTACTGAGAATCTGGGTCTAAAGGGCAATATCTTCGAGGAGATGTTTTGAGAAAATGTGCATGCCGTACGGATGAACTTCTATCCTCCTTGCTCTAGGCCTGATCTCGTTCTAGGTTTAGCCGCACATTCTGATGGAAGTGCGCTTAACGTGTCACTACAAGATGACGAGTCAATAGGCTTACAAATTCTTAACGAAGAACCAGTAGGTTTCTATAGAACCAATTCCAGATGCTCTGGTTATCAATATAGGCGACACCCTACAGGCACACTTAACAGACATTTCTACCGACAATAACAATGTTGGAATTAAATTGTAATGAATGTAGTTATACTTGTTTGACATTGTCCTGATCTGGAGAGGACCTGTTGTTATGCATGCAGGTTTTGACTAATGGGAAATACAAGATTGTATAGCACAGAGCTGTAACAAATCAGAAAAAGGATAGGTTATCGATTGCTGCATTTCATGCTCCAAGCTATAGTGTGGATCTCGGTCCTTTGCCACAATTTATAGATGAAAATCCTCCACTGTTATATAAGAAATATAATCACGCGTACTACAATCGCCATTATCTTCCCAACAAGTTGCAAGGAAAAAAACCTCTTGATTTCGGTAGGGTTATAACATAAATTAGTAAATACATAGGCCCGCCATTTTGTTGCACAAAAACAGTTATTTAAGGTGTTACTACAACTTTTGTATCTTCCATTTAAGTTATATTGTATAGTGTATTGTTGTAAATGTAATATCGGGCACATTTGGTTCATTTTTGGTGCATTTTAATAAAAAAATAAAAATTTAAATAAATAAAAATAAAAAACAATGGTTCAAAGTAAACAGGGTATGATGGCAAACAAGTAATTAACATTATATTTTCAATTATAAATATTTCTTTTTTAATCATATTTAAGTTCCCCATTCAAACATATCAAAAAAAATTTAATATAAATATTTTATTTCCTAATAATTATTATTTATTAACATATATTTTTTTTAATTCCTATAGAGATATGTTTTTAGGGACATTGTGGAATGAATGGTTTACATTTAAATAAAAAAAATAGTTATTATAAAATATTTTAAAAAAATATAATAATCTAATTAAAAACTAATTTTAATTAAAAAAAATGAATCACACATTGTCATGGACATGTGGCATCATATAGTTTGATGTTGCACCTAGGTGGGGTGGGTTGGCAATGACCGTCTAATCCATAGAAGATGGGGCTGCATGTAGTTGAGCAATGATGGTAACTATGTAGACCACGTATGCTCTATATTTGACTTTGTGTTTTCATTGCATGGCACTCATGCATTAGTCCAACTTATCCAGTTGTTATTGTAAGCATATTTAATACTAGGTTTACTTGTAGACACATTTCCATAGCCAAATATGTAAACATCATGTTAGTTTATTATGAGAAAATAATTTGCATTTGTACATATTATATTTTTCCAAATAGGATACACAAAATTATAGAAGAGCTTAGAAAAGAAGACAATCCCATTCTTTTTTTTGTGAAATAATATTCGGTAGATGTATAAAATGGTATATAATAGTTAGATTTGATACAAATGAAGTGGAAAAGGCAATTCTCACTCATATTTCCTTTGATTTCCTTACATTTAAATATTGAGAATCCTTCATTATTTCAAAACATTCAAATGTAAAAGCAAGGGAGATATATATGTCATTAAAGAAGCGTACTCTCAATATAACAGTGAAGGTCAAGCCTTGAGGATCTATGTTGCCAATATCAACTATTGCTTCTTCAAGAATCATTCCTTAAGATTTATGTTTCGTTAGGCCCCATGACATTTTGATAGGTACTTGTCTACGATTACCTTGAGCAATAAGAGAAACTAATATATGAAAATGATTGTTACTATCCCATGGTGGACCAAAGTATTATTTGAATTCAAAAACTATGTGCATTGTTAATGATGGTTGCTTCAAGTATAGACTAGAGACAATGTCAACAATTTCTCAAACTATTCCATTAATCTATCCCTATTTCACGCATAGATTTGTTGTTAGCATGATTTTATGTCCCTTACACAGAATCATAGTTGAATCAACTTGACTATCATTTTACTGACATGCATCCATAGATATGCTATTATCAAATTTATAGATTACAACTACAATGTTTATGGATTTTAGCATTTCTTTATTATTAATTATTTCCAATATGTTAGTTATATACAAGTGGATTGAGTATTAAAAATGATGTTGTTCTTCTATAGACATGAACGATGATATCCTTGACATGAGAGAAAACCAATATTTTTCTATAGGGTTTGCATTTCTGATATTTGATATCAAAATTCTAAATTCTGGATACTATTTTTGCATCCTTGTAAATGAATTTTTTTTCCAATATCCCAATTATATCAAATTTGCATCATAAAATATGGCCAAAATACCTACCTATAAACATCAGAATGTCATTTACATGTGGAAGTTATCATAAGCCCCAAATATATACCATTGTACAACCACAGAAGTTTTTATTGTTATGGTGTGAAAAGGCTCCATGTTATTCACTATTTATATTACCAATCACCTTTGGGCCTACGAAACTCATTTTATCCATGAGTACGTATTCAATATATCTGATTTCCTCTTGAAAAGTGGTTAATGTGTGCCCATCAAATGGTTTAATCTATTGGATATCAATGTGGAGGGATGAATGTATTATTGATGCATTGATGTTAAATTATACAAGACTAGTTATATCTATTATAAGTAGTGTTGATTTACCTATAGATGAAATTGAATCCAAGAAATGTTTGATTCTACTTATAAGGAATTATTTTCCTATATTTGTAGTTCCCTGTACACTCACGTTGAGGGGGACAGATGCTATCTTTTTTGGTGCATGTTTCTCAATTATATTGAATGCATGTTATTGAATAGCTAAAAGTTGATGCATTGATGGATAACTCAGGGAATAATTATTTGTTACTATTATAGATGTGAAATTCTAGTCTATAAATTTTTGTGTATGTACATGTAAACTTAGTGGTACATTAGAATAAGTCCAATTGTGTTTATTTTTGAATTCATAGTGGCCAAACATGTTTATGTCATATATGTCAGTGTTTTTAAAGGTGTGCATTTATGAGAGGTCTTCCCACTCACTCATTTCCATATTGCCACTTCCTATATCCCTGTCACTTTCAATTCCATCACTTGTGGAGTCAAGGGTGATGTCAAAATCAGCACATGTTCATTCAATATGCCATAGATCATAAGAATCTTTGAAGTTCTTCCAAATTATGAATATATATTCCTTATTACAAGTAATGGTTGTAGAGAAATTAAGGAATAGTTTGTAAAACAAGATATATACTTAGCAAAAAGGATCAAATTAAGGAGAATCAACTAAGGGTTTAGATGAGAATTAAAGAAATATTCAAAGAATAGCCTGAGTAACTCTCTGTATCGATTCATTATTTTTTCTCCTAGTATTTTAAGACCAAATCCTTACAACTTGAATGAGTGGAATGGATTCCAATGATGTCGATCAAGATATATATGAATGAGTGAAATATGGAAACATTTACTCTATTGGTATGTTATGTATTATCTTTTCCAAGGTCTATTTACAAACATACAAGGTAATAAAGGTTGGAGTACACACTTTTAAAGGTAATTTTTGTAGCATGTCACATGTTTTTTGTGCATCTTTGTCTCAATCAACAATTATTTCATAGAAAAACATGTTTTATGAACTCATTGTTGGGTTCTTTATTGCAATAGTAGATGATATTCTAATTGTCATATCCTAGTAATAGCTTTTAGATTTTATTTTATCCCTAACTGCATACTTTTCTATAGATTTCAACATAGCATGGTGGTAAATAACCGATTGGCCATTTACGTTTTCATACAATATTGAGAAGATGCTTGCATTTAAGATTTTGACTCTATCATCAATTCATGCTAGTAGATATAATTTTAGCACCTTTTCACTGATAAACTTGGTTGAGATTGGGTGTATTGGCCATGGGGATTTATACTTATTTTGGAAAATAGTGCCTTTTTTGTGCAAACATTTTAACCCATAACATTTGGTGTGGCACTATACTTAACTTAAAATTTCCACATAATATTTAATAAGATTACTAAAAAAATATGATCGATGGTGAGTAAACATGGATCATCAAGATTAGAACTATGTATTTTAATATGTAGTGATTTAATAGTTTATGGATTCCTTATAGTTACATGATGGCCAAAGAATTTCCTTGTAGAATCAAGTTGAACTAGATTGTCATAACCCAATGCGTCCACGTTACATGCATTTTATAACCATAGTATAACAATATTGTAAATATTAGTTATTAATCCTAGGTGTCTAGCTTAGGTGTCTTGCATTTTTTTAATTCAATAAGCTTTCCATTCTTGTAGGAATAGGAAGAGTCATTGGGAATGTGAATTGATTAGTCATTTTTGAGCTTAAATTGCAATGTTTTCCTTATTTTCAATTTGAATCATGAAATATAATTTCATTGTCATTCCATCAATATTTTTTCCATCCTGTCATTGATATCAGAGCTTGGTAAAAAGAAAAAAAAATCTTCTCCCTTTTTATATTTTTATGAACCTAATATTAAGTTTTCTCTTTTTGTAATTCTTTATAAAACAAGTGTATGAAAACAAATTAGCTTTGATAGAATTTTTAATTACATGTCTTGCAACATCAGACTAATGGCATGGTAGATAGTTGGATGTGTACCATTCAGAGCATAGATTTTTTTTTTAAAAAGGAGATGCATCTTGGTCCTTTCATCTATTGTGTTTGTATTTGCCTATTCTATATTTTTTCTCTCTCTCTAGACCACATAAACTATCTCATTTCCTATTAGCTACATCATACAATATCTTGGTTGAGTATAAGATTCAAGGCTACATGAAAGTCTATTTTCTTTCCATTCATACATATTATTTTTCCTATATTGGAAATCAAGTCAAACAAAAGGAGGAGATGTATATCTTTTTATGTCTTTTTTTTTTTTTTTTTTTTTAAATTTAAAAAAAGAAATCCTTTTTAAATGGTAATTTGCAAAATTTGAAAAACTTTTAATTTGAAAATCACTTAATGGTTTTAGGCACACTACTCTAAGTGTATTTGGGTAAAAAAAACCAAATCACATAATTCAAGGATAAATAAGGGGATTTACTTTTTTTTTACCCATTCATGTTTGTTTAAAAAGGTAAATCTAAAAATCAATGAAAATTGAGTATATTGATGTATGTGTTTTTCCTTCTAATCCGGTGTTAATGACAAAGTGAATATTTTTTAGTACCTTTGAGTATATAAAAAAGGGGACCATTTTGGAGTGATAAAGAACTAATTAAGGTTAAAAAAAAATTGAAATCTTCCATAAAACTTTAATAAAAACTCAAAACCATACATTCCATGAAATCCATTATTAGCATTACCTCAGCTAGCAAAGAGAATTAGCTGGAATGGTCTCGAAAAGTGGAGAACACACTCATCTTCAATGATCTATGGTTCAATATTTATGATGGGGAAAGGAAACTAGCTAAACCAATAGGAAATGTAAAGAACACTGAAACATAGAAGCAAAAAAAATGAGAAGGTTTTGGCCTTAATGAGGGAATGAGTGGATGGATATGTGTTTTGTCATATACAAGGATAAAATATGTCATGGGAATCATATAATAAACTGAAGGAACTATATGAATCCCATTCAGATTTGAAATTCATTAAGTTGCAATTAAAATTATTCAACCTAGAGTTGAAGGATGGTGATGTGATGAGATTGTCTTCAGAGATATGTGATATCAAACATGATGTTGAAACTATAGGTTTTGAAATTGACATATACATGACCTCATTCATAAAATCCTTTATTCTCAACAATTGAAGTTATTTGGAGTCTCTACATGCAAGAAATCAATTGAAGAATCCCACATTTAACCACTTGGTTGAAAAGATGGGAAAAGGAGAAAAGTAATTTGGAAGGAAAGCATAAACCATAACAAGTGAAAGTTTGTGCTATGTCAAAAAAAATTCTTCCAAACCATCAAACAAGGCCATGTCTTCAAGAAATGAAGGCAATAACAAGTAGAAGGGAAATGGTGACAAAAATGTAAATCATGATGGTCAAAATTAAAAAAATAGAATGATAAACATAA
>JARHVA010010176.1:52500-87500 GCA_037957365.1 Torreya grandis
AACCAACAAGGAAATGTTGAATCAATGAGGTAGTAGTTATTATGAATGGTGCCACATTTTTTTAAGAATATTTTGTTTTTATATTTTAAATGTGCAATCTATAAAAAAATATATTCTAACATGATGGATGAACTAATGAGTGTGATGATGAAAATGAACATATATGTACCCTTATTTTAACAATGATTATAATTTTAAGTATATAGCAAAGGGGGTGTATATGATAATTATTGGAAATATGAATACAAATCGAAATAATTTATTATGTGTGCTTTCATAGGTATAAAATCACATTTTTAGTAATGATTTGTATTTATGGTTCGAGTCTCCCCATACTTATTTAAAGGAAGAATTAAAGATAAGAGTATGTATTTACATTAGATAGTCTATTATATTTTATAGAATAGATTGAATGCAAAATATAAACAAACGGTTTAATATTAATATGGCATGGTCTAATGAATGGGCATGTTCTAATAATAATATCAATGCATATTTACAAAAAAAATGTAGTATGTAACAATGTACAATATATGATAAGATAGGAAGGACCAAAAAGATAAACAATTTACTAGTTACTTGGGGCCCCATGATGTTGGTAATATGATTTCTTTTATATAATCTATATACTATTTCAAGTTTCAAATATGTTTTGCGAAGCATTTCCTCCAGGTCTAGAAATCCTCAAGATTCATTTTGCTCTACAATGTGGTCATGCAAAAGAGGTCATGTTTGATATATTTTCACATGTATTTATTACATTGATTGAAATCAATGGTATCTAAGATAGAAAGTAATTGTGAGAATCAAATGTGGGTGGAAGTTTACAAATGCTCATTTTATTTTTGGTGTACTTTCATTTGTGCTAGTTATTGTCATACTTCCATCATAGAATTAAATGTAAAATAGGATAGTTATTATTTTGGGTACATCTCACTTCTTTCATTTGAGTTTCATTCATAACTAATGTGTAAGTTTTGAATGACATGCAATCATTTATCTCATTTAGGGGGATGATGATTGAATCTATAGGATATATGGATGAATCTTTGATTATTTTATACTTAATAAATATTTGATCCATTCTATAAAATAAAACATGGGATTTTTTAAGAAAACCATTCAAAATAGACATAAAAAATATTGGAATTACATGCATTGTGGGGGGGGGGGGGGGGTGTGTGAGGAGGGGTCCATCATTAACTTTATTTTAAATCCTTGTGTGTACGCAGTGTCACTTTAAAATGAGGATGTGTTAGGATTTCATCATAGGTTTTAAAACCATTCCACCATTCCCAACTCCTAGTACACAACAAGGCTTTTGTAAGCATGGGTTCGGAGTTGGATTATAGTCTAAATTTTTTTCACTAAACACAAATAATATTTGAATACATATAAATTGATAGGAAACTATTTGAAATACTCTATGTGCAATGCTAAGATGGTGGTGCTAAACATAATTGGAAAAACCAATATTAAAGTGAGAACAATCATAAAAGAAATTAAACAATTAAGTTTTCTAAAATATATTGGAATCTTTTGTGGAAGTACAAGTATAATTTTTCTGTTTATGATTAAACTACTACTAATAGTTACTTATAAATAAGAATAAACAATCAATGTTTTGAATTACAAGAATTGAAGATTTTTTTTCTTACCACATTAAAAACTTAGTAACTGTAATTCTTTAAGACTAATAATTCACATGTATAGCATTAAAAGATAAAAACTAAGTTTTTTGTAATGAATATGCATAATTACAAATGTCGATACTAAATTTATGCAAGAAACTATTCTAAATTGTTACAAATAATTATACACTTAGTGCATTCAATTAAAAAATAGTTTTGTAACTAAGAGTCATAGTAGGTGTCAATCATATATTAACCTAAAATTTATATAATCCAATAATTCAACTAATAATAACATCAGATGTATAGAATTTGATAATTAAAGGAAATATTAAAATCATTCATTGTTCCTTATTTTATTTATGGTCTATCACCTATTAAAGAAAAATAATAAAATGTGTAAAAAGCATCAATTTTATTATGGTGTGTGTATAATTATATTTACATCCAAAGGGGTTAAATGTATGCATAATTGTATGTTATAGTGTAATGATAATACAAACATTTAGTATGGGTATTTTAACTGAACATTTAAAAAATAAAAGTATACATGTTTATTTTTGTTTTTCTAATAATTTAAGTGTTTACCAATTTATAGCTATATGAATTAGTTAGTGGAATAATATTTAAATTATGTAATTTATGATCTTAGAATTATTATATGTAGTGCATGACAAATGAAATTCAGAAGTGCATGTATTAGAAATCATAAAGATAAAATTTTGGTATATATTTGTTTTACGGTGTAACATATGTTTTGAAGTGGACATTTATCAATGAAAACACTTCAAAGAAATGCATCGTTTTGAAAATAAAATATATAAATTTGAAAACTATGATTTTTATTAAAAAAAATTAATTTAATTAAAAACAAATTAATATATTTTCAGGGATTTATATTCAACAATATTAAAATAGAAAAGTTTAATAAATAAAATATATATAAAACCATTTCTTTAATAGATCTTTTTTCCACTAGTTTTTGTTTTTTATATGGAATTGTTTTTTCCAAAGCTTTAAGAAATTTATTTTGTGTCATGAAACCAATTCTATATCTTCTCTTAAAAAATACTATAGGTATACCTTGGAAAAAACACACTATGTGTGTTACTAACTAGATTCATCACTTTATTCCCTTAGGGGTGATGATAAAAAAGAGTGTTGTTAGGAATAAGCATAATCATAGATGCATAATAATAAATTTTATTAAATTAATATTATAATGGGTCTATATGCATTAACATATAAGTGGCAAGATTTTATACATGGTTTATAATCATTTCATAAATAGGATATATGTATCTAAGAGGATTTTATGTGAATATAATAGCTTATCAAAATAGGGGTTCGAGATATTTTAGAACCTCCATATGCAATAAAAACCAAAATAAAAATAAATCAATTAAAAAAATGTAAAAATGTAAATAATATTCATTTTATTAAGTTTTGACTAATATAAACCCACCTTTAGTTGGTGTGGAATTTAATCCTGACATAAAATGAGGCCTAAGTCTCCCACTAAGAAGACACAAGAAGGTAACAGAGACACATCAACTAAAAAAAATAAAAATAGAAAAAAGAAATATGGATAATAATGATCCAACTAGGGTAATGGGAGGAACCTAAATAAGAATTTGTAATTATCTATATGCAGGAAACAACCTAGGCTTACCTAGAAGGAGGCCCAAGTACTCACAATCTAAATTTTACAATATCAAAAGCACATAATAAGAAACCATTAGAGTCCCAATAGGTCCCAATCCCTAAGAAACTCATAATAAGAAGAAAGACCATATCACCAAACCCATAAAATATGTGAACAATGGTTAAAATCTAGTAGTAGTAATTGGTGGAACTTGATCCCCAACTAGCACAAGAATGACAGAACAAGCTCCTACTAAGATGAATGGGGACTTTCTCATCCTCTTGTTATCTATAAGAGAAATATTTAAAATATATAAGGGGGCATGGATGAGTTCCCCAAGGATATAAATTCCTAAAATTACAAGAGATCCCTATGTTCTCTATTAGGTGTACACATTTGTTATCTTCTCTATAGACATGCCCAAGGTAGATATCCTAAAAAGAGGCTAGAAGGGTCATCACATTCTAGTTATCATCTTAAATTATCCAATAAGTTAAGGACTTCCATCTAAGATAGTTAATGACATTTATGGAGTCCCCTTCTACAACCAACCTGAGAATACCTTTGTATTCTATTTCTTTTATTCCCCAAAGAGTGCCCCTAGATTTCTCCACATGATTATTTTAGACCCCCATTTTACTAGCATAGGTGATTACCAAATTATCATTATTGTATCTAATCACTCCCCCACATATTACATGCCTTCAATTACCTTTTGAGGTTTTGTCAATGTTTAGTTTAAACTATCCATAAAAAAGAAGAGTCCCCTTAGTAGAATCAATAGTGGGATTGTTGATTAATCTAGATTCATAGGAAATTTTGAGGTCCCACAAAAACATCACACTAGAAGCCTTCACCATTAGATATATAAAATTATTTTCAAAATCTTTTGGGCCAAATTTTAATTAATAGCATCTACAATTTTACCTTTGGTGATTCAATAATTCAAACATTTATCTTCAAAAATTATGTTATTTATTTATTTCAAAAAACCCTAAGAGAAATGCAGAATAATGATGTTTTATAATAGATTCAAGGGCTTATTCTTCCAAGCTAGATTTCATTACATAAAAAGATCCCAAAGTAATCTAATTGTACCTAGGATAAGTTGAGTGAGTATACGATTGATTGATAGATGGAGCCAACATAAGTGCATTCCAAGAATAAATGATTAATAGTTTCTTCCACATTTTAGGATATATTATGCCTACTATTAAATTGAAACCTTTTTTCATTAGATTATCAATGGTTACTACATTTTTCTGATAGGATACCAATGAAAGGATGATAACTGTAGCAATCAAATTGTTTTCCCACAATTTAAGTCAAGAAGGGTCATGATCTAGAAGGTCTTTATGCATAAGGAAGTCAAAATTGACAATATAGTGCCCCAAGGTTTCCAAATTCCAAATGATATTATCTTCTTTAAATAATAAATTGATGTGATTTTAAGGAAATCTAGAATTCATTAGATCCATGAAATTGTTCTTATCCTGAGTCACATCTAGAAAATAGAGTCTTTTCTAGCTAGGGACCAAATTATTAAGAGACTGATAATTCTAAACATTAACCCCTAATGAATATTTATAAAAATGAATAAGATCTTTATATCCACCAATAATCAAAAGAGGGAAGTTAAAGATCTAGGTGTCTATTAGTTCCATGTTGTACACCTATTGCACTCAACCTTGCACAGTTGAGAAAAATGGAAAACATGGATGATAAACCCAATGAAATGTCATTATATATGGGTAATGTTTTATCACACGGATGGACTGGATGCAAACAATGACTGGAACATAATGTCAAAGGGTAATGTTAGTTCCCTACTACTTGTGGATCTGCATGAACCAAGATGAGAGGACATATGGGATAGCTTGCTCACATGTATTGGTACTCCATTTCAATCTCTTTGAGAATTTTTGTCACCATAAAACACAATTATGACTAGATCATAACCAAACTTATTCACTCTACTTGGTAAGAGTTGTCACATAGAATGAATAGATGCTCTATGTAACATATAAGTTACTAAAGATAGATACATATATGTTTGTAACCCTTATTTATAAATAAATTTTCAACAATAAAGGGGTCAAATAAAAGGCTACGATACTAGGATTCAAAGCATGAAGCATAGACAATTTTTATATAGCCAACATTTTTGCATCTGTAGGCAAATAATAGTTAAAATATTCAGTAGGGTGTATTATTTTTATGGTAGAACAATGTATGACAAGTAGGATAGTTGTAAAAATGAATGCTGTGCTGATGGTTTTCAAATAATAGGTATTCTCTCAACATTTATGAAATCACTTATTTTCAAAGATGTAGAAAAATATAAATACAAGCTAAGGGAAACTACTAAGAGTGATTTGTATCCATTGGTGCCAATATAATGTAAGTACCCAAATAGTTCCTAAAACTTTAAATCATACACTACAAATAAAATATACAATACTTTTTCCCATTAAATCCATAAGTCGAGGGTGCCCTTAAGAGGTATTCAACAACATCTTTCCAAATCACTATGCAGAAATGGGTTTATAACCTAGATTTATTCTCAAAACGATAACCAGTAATAAGCAAAGAAGTAGATATTCAATCAGTAGAACATGCAAAAAATATTATTGCATCTTATCAATAGGAAAGAGTAAAAACCACAAGTATTTTCCATTATCTTGAAATAAAATCTTACATACATCAGGGGAGACATGGGGAAAATCATGGTGAGTTTACTCCTTGTTGGATAGGGGACACATATTACAATAATCTTAGAGTTTGATTATGGATATACATTTATAACCACCTTAGTAAAAGAGATAAAACTCACACATAGAAATGGCTCCTAAAATTTGGAAGAGCCTAGACTTATAGAGAAAACCAATAAATAAATAACAACCTCGAAAAATAGGGTAAATCCCCTTTTTATACAATTTTCTCACCACTTTTCAATATAGAGATATGTTTTGAGATTTTTAATTTTGTAAACTTAAAAACAACACTCAAATTTCTACCAAGGTGCTTTTATCTAGAATATGCTCCTTGTCATGCCTAGAATCTTCATGCCTTTGTAAGGAAAATGATTTTTTTTAACTACAACTACATGTAATGATGAAGATTTATAATAAAACCTTATTGTGCTTGGCTAAAAATCTATTTTACTTGAGCTTAAAATAGAATATTCATTTTGGAGCTAAAAAAACCCTTTGTCATCTTGTGCAACTATGTAAATATGTCTTTAACCACTTATTTCTAAATTTGGAAACTTCTTAAATAGTTTCCCTTCCTCTTATCGATGCTAGAAAATAACCATGACTTGTAATGATGGCATTCGAACACTACAGATCCATGGCCATTTCAAAAATCCTTTTTGCAATGGCCCACCTTTATCTTGAATACCTATAATATTTCTCCCATGGAGGTGTTCGATCAAAAAAAATAATGGAGAAAGAGAAACTTAACTCATTTTACCTTTTTGCTTCATCTTTCTTTTCCAAATTTTGTTTTTTCACATTTTTGAATTTTTGGATTGTCAACACATTTTTCAATGCTCAAATGTATTACATTTCTCTTTTTAGCCTAATCGGAAACTTTGGGTCCCATTTGTAATTTTGCAATTTATTTCCTTGGGGTAAATCTGAAACTCAATAGCACATTTACAACATAAAAATTGGTAACTTGAAATTCATAGTTACAGTTCCTCTAAAAATTTCCCGCATCAAATTGGGAACTCCAACTAAAAATTACAACCTACAAATTATATTTATAGTCCCCCTAAAAAGTTCCAACATGGAACTGGGAAATCTAAATGCAAATTGCAACTTGTAAATTGTAGTTATAGTTCCCATGAAAAGTTCCTATAGTGAACTCGGAACTCAAAGTGAAAATTGTAACTTAGAAATTGTAGTTTCAATTCCCTTCACAAGTTCCATCAATAGAGTTGGAGACTTCAAGTATAATTTGTAATTTTAAAAAAATACAAAATTATAATTGGCCTTGAAATTTACACTTTAAACTTAGAACTCATATTTGATTGGCATTGAATGTAGGGCTTGAGAGATCCAATTGCAATTTTCACACTTGTAAATATGAAAAATTGCATTCTTCCTTTGAATATCCCTGAATCTCCAGTTGAGTTGAATTTCTCCATGCTAATTTGATCAATGGGATTGGGAGAGTTCAATGCACACTACAACTTTCATTTTGAAAACTTGATTTTACAAATTGGTTCTCCCACCAAGATCACTCACAAACTTTGGTGCCTCATTTTCAACTTTTGAAACTTGCCATTTCTTGACTTACTACCCGACTCCATTCCAACATGGTTTATCAAAGCTCCTTGTAGAAAAACTTTTTAGAAGCCAACCCTTTCCTTAGACATTATTTTAATAATCTATCTTTGAAATTTTACATTTATCTATCAACCAAATCCTCCTATGTTGTCACTCTACTTTATTTTGAAACCTTGACCTCCATATATTTGTTTTAGCTTAACCTTCTCCTAATTTGGTATGTTTTGCCATTTTACTCTATTTTAATTTACTTCATCTCTAAAATGTGAAAAACCTACAATTCCCTCCACTTTCTCCCTATGCCTCTGATATGATTCATTATTAATCTTTGTAGGGCACTACTCATCCCTCCCTACAAAGGAACTCAAACCTTAATTTTAACTGAAACATTGGGCACACTTATTTGTGTTATACCCTCTTACTAGTATTACCAAATGTTTTATTGGACTATAAGGATCTTAGCTTATTAATATGGTGTGATATTTTAGTATCAAGTAAGGCTTTATAAATAGTATATAGAATTTGATCCTTTATCTAATTTGTATTAGTCTATTCCTAAGATCATGAAAATGTAGACATATTTAGAACTCCCTTTTTGGTTTCATCTTTTTGGACATAAAATTAATTCATTTGAGGCAACAAATAGAGCATATGGTAGTACCACTTTTCTAGTAGAGATGAGCACTCTACTCCATCTGGAAGTAACCACAATTTTCCACATGCATCACACTGCACCTAATTATATGATGTCATGGAACGGTGATCTGATGACATTATTCAATCTTCAGTTGTAGTTTTTCTAGGCAATGCCCAAGTGCCAACTTATTTTGAGAGATGATATTTAATATTAAGAACATGATTTAATGTTTTTTTAATCACAATCATTCACAATATCCCTTTTTTTTTCAAGCACTAACCTCTAGCAAAATGAATTTATTCACATCCTTAAATGACTTATTTATTTTCTTTACATCAGAAACATCCTTGTAAGAAATATCTTTTTTGTGTTCTTTCATGAGTTATCTTTGCTTTTTATGTATCTCTTTCACATAACCTAGTATTGACACCTTTTTTTATCTTACAAGGTTTACCAAGATATTGAGAAGATTCTATTTCCATGTCCCAATTTGAAGAATTATTGTGATGCATGTCCTTTGTGTCATTTTGTTGGGTATTTTGACTTTCTTTCTTACCTATTGATTTTTCTCACCTAGTCTTCTTTCTCTCTACGTGATCTAGAACTTGGTTTTCAACTTGCAAGTTTGTAACTTGATAATTTTCATTTCAATTACCATTCTCTACCATTTGAATTTTGATTCTTTTAGAATTCTATGAAATCTAAATGTTCATGAGAAATTTGTAACCTAACACCTTGTTATGATGCATCTTAGCTCCCCCTTTCTACCATATACTTCTCTTCTTGTATATGTTGTAGGTTTGGGGAACTAAGGTGCATTGTGAAATTTATAATTGAAAAATATGTCTTAAACATCTACCAATTTTATATTTGGACCTTTTTGGTTTCATTTTTATGTTTTTTCAACTTGCTATCAATTCTATAATCTCCACCAAATAGCTCCTCATAGACCCCACACATTCCATTTCTAAAGTTTGTTTTATTTGTTTAAAAATGGTAAGGGTCTAATAGCATGTCTTAAAATATATTTTTGTCCTCTTAAAACCTCCATATGGGCATGTACCTATATGTCATGCCTAGCCAAGTGTTTAAAACCTTCAATCATATTTGCGTTTCATTATGCTTCCATGTGGGCATGTTACTATGCTTACATGGTTCATGTATATACCATTTTCTATTAACCCTCTAAACATTTCATTTCTCACTCAAATTATACTCCCCTTTCACACAATTGGTAGACCAATAACTGATTTACAAGTTGTAATCTTAAAACTTGCTTTTGACATGTGCAATACCCACTAGGATTTCCATATATTTCTCCTATCTTTTGTAATTTTTAGAACTTTCTTTCATGTTCACGACTCCTACCAGGTTTTTTTTATCAAAGACCCTGAAATATTATTAAAACATGAAAATATTAAAGGTTATCTAAAACAAAATATTTAAATGGTTCACACAACATGAACATGAGAATATGGTTTTTAATGAATTTGAAAATGAAGATTTCAGTTATCTCGATGAACACAATTACATTGATTATGGTAATAGTTAGTTAAATTACGCATTAATATATTGATAATAGCATGAAAATAATTTCATGTACTTTTGATCAATAAAATTGTCTCTCACTCAAGTATGTACACCCCTTTTTGGTGTGCAAAGAAACCCATAACAAGATAAGGTTCTAATCCATTAGGCCATGGAGTCAACACTTTAGAAATTGATTAAAAAAACACTCATGGAAACTCAACAAAATAAGGAAAACCAATAAAAATAGATTAAGAGGATTTGAAAATCAGCACATGAAAAAACTTTATGAGAAAAATTGTATAAACAAGGCCCAAAGTAGAGGGGCAACAAAACAACAAAGAAACAAAACTATACACTATACAATATTCTATACAAGTTATAAACTGAATCTAGGAAGTGTTATAGATGTTTGCCATTAATAGAAGCTCTTGTATTTCACCATCCAAGTCTCTCAAGAATAAATTATTTTCCTCGATTCGATAGTCAATTGAGTAGGGACCCATCCATAATGCATCAAATTTTAAATGCTTACATTTTTCCTCATCCCTTCTGTCCAAAACTAGAAGTAGATCACCCACCTAAATATTTCTTGGAGTGACCTTCCTATCAAATATCCTTTTTAATATTTTGTTTAAATTTAGGTGTCTCTTATAATCTTGTATTCTAATTTCATCAATTTCAACAATCGAGTTGGTTCTACTTTGATAGTGGTTAATTTGCTCATCTTATTCTAGCTATTGCATAAACTGAAAGTTTTGCAACTACAAATTCAGAAACAAAATAGTTTAAACTCCATAAACAATCTCAAGAAGGATTTTGCCTCTATATCTCTTAGGTGTGATCCTATAAGACTACAAGGAAAAATTCAACTATTCACCCCACTTCTTGTTTGCTTCCAGTATTCATCTAATGATTTTGAACAATTTCTTGTTACTAGATTCTACTTTCCCAATCCCATGAAGGTTGAACTTGGTAGCATAATTCAACATGATTCTATATTCTTGGCACATTGACAATAAATGTTTAGCTTTTAAACTCATGAAATTATTAGCAGTTATCTTAACAAACACACTAAATCTATAAATAATCCTATTTAATAAAAAGTTCCTAACTACCTATTGTGCAGACTTCTTTGTAGAGAATGATTCAACCCATGTCATGAAGTAGTCAATTGCAACCAATATCCATATATGTCTAGCTCTTGATGAGTCAACAATTTCATCAATAAAATCTATTCCCCATTATCTAAATGGGATTTCAATCATCACAAGATATAGGGGAAGAGAAGTAGAAATTTTTAGTCTTCAAATAATGTGCTAACATTTATCATATTTTCTAACATTATTAGTAACATCCTTGAATAGTGACGACCACTATTAACCGGATATAATAATTTTATGAGATATGACCTTAGGTAAATTGAGACCACCACATACACCAGTGTAGAATTCCTTAATCAAATTAAATGTATATTCTTCTATGAAGTATCTTAGGATAACCCCATCTAGATTCTTCCATGCTAGTCTATTTTTTGTCAAGATATACTTTTGGGAAACAAGTTTGATAGTTCTCATATGGTTCTAGTCCAATTATGGGGATAATTTATATTGTTTAAGTAGTAAACATTGTATTGTACCATAAAGTCTTGATAATTTGACCTAATGAATGATCAACATTGAAAACAGTAGTGTTTACCTCAATAGGTTGGAAATTGGTCATAACAATGAGCTTGGCTAGACCCATCCTACTCACTAGATTGGTGGTCTGATTATCCATGTCATACTCTTACAACTTGTTGACCCACCTGCATCTCAATTTGGATGATTCAATTCGAGTCAAGATGTATTTCACCATTATATGTAGGACATATTCAATAATCTTTAAACTCAGAATATAAGGCCCTAACATCTTAACAAATTTCAAGATATTGAAAGTTTGTTTTTCTATGATGGTATAGTTTATTTCATAACCTTGGATAGCTTTTATAAAGAGATATATGGGTTGTTCATGATCATATATTTTTTTTAAGAGAAAAATAACAACAGTATTATGTGATGCAAAAGAGAGAAAAGGGTTTTGTGTAATTAGGACTAGTGAATATAAGGTTAGACTTTAAATCTCAAATAATGTCATTGAATCCTTTCATGGAATTCTATTCTAAATTTATGGTCTAATCCTTATTCAACGTGGAATTAATAGGTAGAGTGATATCTACAAAATTACACACAAACCTCCTTATGAAGTTGATTTACCCAAAGGATTGAATTCTCTTCTTGGACTTTAGGATAGGCACTTTTTCATAGGCTTCTACTCACTTGGGGTCAATAATGACACCATCCTTAAATAAAATATTTCCCAAAAACATATCCTTTTGTACTCCAAAGTGACATTTCTTAATATTAAGTGAAACTATGAATGACCTACATATAACAAACACTTACTCTACATGCTTCAAATGTTCCTTTTTGATATTGGATTACATGATAATATCATCCTAATACAAACTTATAAACTTGCTAATTACCCTTGCAAATATGACATCCATATCTAGCTAAAATGTTGCACTGACATTCATTAACATGGAAGGCATAATCATATAAATATACATGCCCCAATGCATTTTAAATATGGTCTTGGGTATCTTAGATTTTTTCACCACAACTTGGTTATATCCTAAGAAACCATCTAGCATGGATATTATCTCTGATCCTATAAGACTTTACAATAGGTTATCCATATTAGACAAGGGATAATTATCCTTCAATGAAGCTTTGTTTAAATTTTGAAAATCCAGACATAAGAGGATCTTTCGATTCTTCTTTCATATAGGGATTAGGTTCACAACCCATGATGAGTAACTTATGGGATGAATGATTCCACCATCCCTTATCTTATTTCATTCTTCCTACATCTTGGTGACCAAGATGGAGTTAATAGGTCTTTGCTTCTACTTAAAAGGCTTTTTATAAGGTTGAAATGGGATGACATGTTCAAAAAATCTTCCCTATATGCTTTCAATTTAGAATAATACCAAGACAACAGTACTAGTACTTCTTTATTAGTTGCATACAAATTTATTTCTCAGATGTACTTAGGTGAGTACCCATCTAAACATTCCCTAGATTCTCATGAGGACCCAAATTACACTAAGTAAATTTTTTTGAGATAAATGAGTCTCTATTTTTAATTCTATTGGCTCCATCAAAATATGCTTCTAAACATACCAATACTTTTCGAAGAGTGTTTCTATTAGCTGAATTATGTCCTTCCTAAACAAGGCTTCCTTCCCATCACAAACCTAAACCATGGATTCCAAGTCTATGAGATGATCTTGAAATTATGCTTCATAATTTATAAGACTCTTAATATTTTAATCATCATCAAACACTTGCCAATGATGAACATTATCTAGGATGGAAGGCCTAACAAACACCTCCACTTGATATTGATAATGAGGGTTCATATTTGCAGTTTTAAACTAAACACCTAACCTTGAAAGTTTGTCAGCCTCTTTGATGAAATTCCTATCATGATAACAAATGTCGAATGCATCAAATAACTCTAGAAAATCCCATAAAACATTTTTATATTATTTCAAACTTTTTTTTTTTGGTGTCATAAGCATTGCAAACATACTTAACCACAAACTTAGAATCACCCTTGACAATCAAACTTGAAATTCCATGTTAGTAGACAATCTATGAACCAAGTAATAGTGTCTTATACTTAGTATTATTATTTTTTAACTCAAAGGACAATTGAAAATAAAACATGAAACATTTACAATTGGGGTCATAAAAGACAACCCCATCTCCATTTCCAAGATTGAAGCAAGCCTTGAAAAAATACATCTTCTAAACTTTAGCACTTTCATTGTCAAAACTAACATCTATAACAATAGGCTATTCAATGACATATACATCCCTAGAAAAGTTACCTAATTCCACATCCATGTACAATAATTCATTTATATCATGTTCTATATCTTCAATTACATGTAGTATCCTAAGCTCCCTATGAACTTTGACAATCTTACCCTCCAATAGAATGGTTGCATAAGACAAGTCCATTTGTACACTTCCACCCATGCTAAAAACCTATTTTTGTGATAGTAGCATCCCCCACTTAGGCAAGAAGTCTAATATTACCATGTCCATATTCAAATACTTAGCTAGATGCACTACCAACATCACTACCAACCCTTTAACTTGTCTAAAAGTAAGTACCTATCTTAAGTTCATGGCATAACAATTAGAAATGTTGATGTAATTTTCACTCCAAGTTCATTTAGGACACCAAAGTGCATCACATTGTAAGAATATATAGAATCAAACATGCAATTATGGGTAATCATACCATTAATTAGTAGGGTGGTGTAAAATGGATCCACATTTAGCTGACTTTCTACCAATTCATTCTCTAACTATAATTTTAGGGTGACATTAACAACCTCATCTGATACTTCACCTTCATCTGAGGGTGTTTGGGTTCAAGTCATTTCATTTAATTCTAAACTTTCTCCAATTTCCAAGTATTCAAATACCCTCTTCTTCTGTTTATGTATTTTTAACAATTGAATAAGTGGTATGGATATCTTTAGTTGATTCAACACTTGAGCCATATCACACACACTATACTAGGGAAAAGGTATATTGGGAGGAAGGGTGACAACACCTTCATCTAGAATACAATCACTTAAAAGCTAAAGTGGAATAAGCTGGGATAAATTTATATGTTATAAAATAGTCTACAAGGGTGGGTTTTTTCTAACATCATTCACACTCTTAGGAATACTAGATAATATGAATGCTCTTTTCTTAGCTAGAACACCTCTTGGTTTAATAACATTGGAAATAGGTGCTAGCTTGGAAGAATTAAGGACTGATGTAGTTTTCTTTACTTCCTTTTTGGCATCCCCTACCCTTGGCTTTATACAGGTAGTGCCTTGAGAAGAACTACATTATTTCCTGCGTATCAGGTTATATTATTTATCTTGGGTAATTATTGCATTAATTAGCAATTATCTATCCTCAACTAAAGGAATCCCCCCACAATCCTTCTTAATAATCATATAATGTAAAATTTTTAAATCATGACTGGGTAATTCATATGTTTGTGTCATATTAACATCATAAACATGTTCAATATTTAGGACACATACCTTTTTTAATGCTCTCCAAAATTTATCAGTAGTGGTAGCACTCAAAAATTCCATGGGGGTAGACAACTTAATTCTAGACACTACATAATTGACTATCAAAATCTCATCATCATCATATGAAAACTTAGGATAATTTGTGTTTTCTTCAATTGGTTTAGAAGTGTCACATGGAGGATTTAAAAGGATGCATTTATCACACTAACCAATATCAATATCATAATTTACAATATTCACTTTGGCATTCATCAGATCAAGTTCTTCCTTTCCAACTCCTTTATTATTATTTTTATCATCACGTGCATGCCTCTTCACTCTATCATTATCACTAATCTTAAAAAAAGGCCTCCCTTGTGCTTGATTCAAATTCTAAGATCTCGCCTAACTTGTAAACCCATGAGGTGGCCTATTCTTAGCCCTATCTATATTTTATGACATCTCTTTGACAATGGAGGCCAAAGTTTGAATAGTCTCCTCATGGTTGGTTATCTTAGTGGACTGCATTTTTTATAAATTAACCAATTTTAAATTATCCCATTTTTTTAAGGGCTTTCCCATAGCCTTTATATTATTTTCAATTTGTATGGCATTATTTAATTCTAGTCTCATGTTCATCATAGCCTTATCTCTCAAGTAGCACGCATCCTTCTTTTCAAAGACATCACAATATTTAATCAGGCAAGCTATATCCCTACTCCAAATATTTTCAAAAAGCCTTATCATAGTCTTATTGAACCATTTATTAAAATCCTCTAAAAATTCATTTAGGTTCTTTTTAATTTTTTTAAATTTAGCTAAGAGAAATCAATGATCAATTGTATCACCATACTAAATTTTAAAAACATTCTTCATTTCTTCCCATGAACTAATGTACCCATGAGAAGGGAATTCAACCACTCATGATCATCTTATTCCATCATGTTTATAAATAGATTAATGTAAACATCTTCATGCTCAACCTCATATTCCTTAATGATAATGTGTAAATCCCTCAAGTGTCGATCACCAGTCACTACATTATTTATTTGAAACATAATAAGGAAGTTCCTTACTTCTGAATTTAGGACTTTATTAGGATAACCTCCCATGTCATCAATGTTAATAGGTATAAATCTAGGAATTTGGAATGTAGGACACTCATTCTCATCTTGGTCCCTATGTGTCATGACTAGTTCAATTTTGGGTTGAGGAACCAATGGAAAATGGCTATGAGGGGGTGAGTGAGGTGGACTTAGGGAATAAAACATAGGAGGATATTTATCTAGTTGAGAAGGAGATGGATGGTAAATAGGATTGTAAGTTTCTAAATGATCAGGAGAACTATGATAATCTTTGATAATAATTTAGGTGTACTAGAAAATTGACAATCTAAACACACTTTAGTAGTTGAATATTATCCTTTAGTTGGCCTCCACACTTGTCTCCTTCCTCTTTGATGAATACTTAAGGGTGAAACATGTTATTTTGATGAGTTACCATTGAAGGATGATATCAATCCTTCTAGCTTTGCAAGCAATAAAAAACTCAAATATGAAACTTAACTAAAATATTCAAAATAGGCACTGATCTTCCCTTATTCTAGAGGATAAAGTTAGAGTCGTCACTAAAATCAAACTTATAGAATATAATAGTTTATAAACACATTATAATAAATGCTAAAATTAAAATTTATTGAAGATTATTGATGAGATAAAATGCAAAGATACTAAAAATTTTAGATTTATGATCAAAAGGGTAAATCACCTTCCAACATGACAAGATAATAGCTCTCTACAAGAAATCCAACAAAAGTAAATTTATCAAATCTTTCAAGTCCTGGCACATCCTCAATGGAGTGTTTGGTAGTTGAGAGCTAAGATAGAAGAAGCATGGTCAAATAACCCAAAATTTCAAAATCATGAGAATATATGAATAGATTTTATCTGAAAATACAACTAAGATTACTTGCATCAAATATAGGTAGAAAACTTGATAACCTGATTTTTTTTACAACTCTCTATAAGAGTCCCCAACAACACGTGTAACAAAAAATTGCTCCCTAACGACGGTGCTAATTGAGTGTTGGTTCCCAATTATACACCTCTTGACATAACCTTACATACTTGAGAAAGATGACAAATTTGGATGATAAACCTTATAATATGTCATGATGGATAGGGAATGGTTTAGAACTTAGATGTACCAAATGTAGACAATGACTAAAAAGTACTAATAGAGGGTATGGTTAATTCCCTACTACTTCTGGCTCTACCAGAACCATGGTGAGAGGACCTATGAGGAAGCTTTCTCACATGGATGGATATTGTAAGTCAATCACTATGGATATTTTTGGCATAAGGAAACACAAATATGACCATGGTATAAATAAAATTAATCACTCCACTATGGAAGAGTTGTCATACAGAATGAACAAATACTCTAATTCACATACAAGCTACTAAAAATAGATAAGGATATGCTTGAAACCTTCATATCTAAAGAAATTTTCACCAACAAGGGGATTAAATGGATTAATTCAATGTTGGGCTTCAAAGCACGAAGCATAGACACTTTTTATATAGGCAACATTTATTCAACCTCAAGCAAATAACACTTAAAATATTTAGCATGGTGTATTATTTATAGGGTCAAATAAGGTAGGATAAGTAGGATTGTTATAAAATAGAGTGGTGTGCTGGTGGTTTTCAAAGAGAAAGGACTATTTCAACATTCAAGACATCACTTGTTTACAAAGATGTAAAAAAACTAAAATTTAAGCTAAGGGGAACTACTATGAGTGATTTGCATCCATTGATGTCAATACAATGTAAATACCTAGATGATTCATAAAACCCTAAATCATACACTCCAAATAGATTTTTAAATATTTTTTCCTACTAAATCCATAAACCTAGGGTACCCTTAAGAAGGAATTCAACAACATTTTTCCAAATCACTATGCAAAATGGCGTTTATAGCCTAGATCTATGCCCAAAATGACAACAAATAATAAGTATAAAATAAGATATCCAATCAAAAAAAATGTAAAACATATTATTGTGTTTCATCAATAGGAAAGAGTAAAATCCACAAGTATTTTCCATTATCTTAAAATAAAATCTTGCATTCATTAGTGTCTTATAATGTTGTCATCAGGACAAGCATGGTGAGTTCGTTCTTTCTTGGACATGAGAGACATATTGCAATGCTCTCAGAGCTTGCTAATGGTTGTACAACTCTAATCACCTTAGCATGAGAGACAAAACACACACACACACACACACACACACACACACACACACACACACACACACACACACACACACACACACACACACACACACACACACACAAATAGATACAAAAATATGAAAGAACCTAGACTTAAAGAAAACTAACAAGCAACAACAACCTTAGAAAAGAGGACAAGCCCTCTTTTTATATAATTGTCTCACCACTTTGTAATTTGGAACTGTGTGTTACAATTTTAAATATTTCAAACTTACAAACAACTCTCAAAGTTCTGCCAAGATGCTTCCAGCTATAATATACTCTTTGTCAAGCCTAGAATCTTCATGCCTTTGTAAGGAAAATGATTTTTATAACTTCCTCTACATTTAATGATGAATATTTGTGATAAACCCTTATTATTCTTGGCTAGAAATCTATTTTACTTGACCTTGAAGGATAATATTTGTTTTGGATCCAAACAAACCCTTTGTCTTCTTGTGTAACTTCCTAGATATTTCTTTGAAAACTCATTTGCAAATTTAGAATCTTCTTGGATAACTTTCCTTCCTCTTATGCATACCAAATAATAACCCTCCCTTATAATGATAGTATTGGAACACTCTAGATCCATGTCCATTTGAAAAATCTTCTTTGAAATATCCCACCCTAATCTTGTAGACTTGCAATATTTCTCACATGGAGGGGTTCAAATAATCAAAACAATGGAAAAATGAAAGACTCATCTCATTTTACCTTAAATTTTCTTCAACATACCTTTCCATACTTTAATTTTTCAGATTTTTACTTTTAGGATTACCACCACAATTTTTAATGCTCAAATGGATTACTTTTTACTTGTTACCCTCATGGGGAACATTGGATCCCATTAGAAATTTTGCACTTTCTTTATTTCAAGGAAAACTAAAACTTAGAAGCACTTTTGCAACTTTAAAATTGGCAACTTGTAATTCACACTTGTAGTTCCTATGAAAAGTTACCATAGGGAAGTGGGACCTCCAAGTGCAAATTATAACCTGTAAATTGTAGTTTTAGTTCCCCTAAAAAGTTCTCGTAGGGAACTAGGAACTCCTAGTGTAATTTGTAACTTTCAAATTGTAGTTGCAGTTCCCCTTAAAAGTTACCATAGAGAATTGGGAACTCCAAGTGTAAATCATAACTTACAAATTATAGTAACAATTTCACTCAAAAGTTCCATCAGTGGACTTGAGAACTTCAAGTGTAATTTGAAATTTTATAAACATGCAAAATTGTAATTAACCTTAAAATTTTTGATTTGAACTGGGACCTCATGTGTGACCAATGTTGACTAGTGGGTTTTGGAGATCCAAGGGTAATTTATAATTTGCACACTTCCAAATATGCAAACTTGCATTCTTCCTTGAAATCTTCCTAAAGCTCCACTTGGGTTAACTTTTTCTATGCTAAGTTGACTAATGGGATTTAGAGAGTTGATTATACATTGTAACTTACATTTTAAAAACTTGCTTTTGTAACTTGCTTCTCCCACCAATATCTCTCGTAGACTTTGTTGCCTCACTCGCAAGTTTTGAAATTTGAAATTTCTTGACTTTCCACTTGAATCCATTTCACCCTAGTTTAGCAAAGCTCCTTATAGAAAATAATCTAAAAAGGCAATGCTTTCCTTAGCCATTATTTTCTTCAAAATAACAACCTATCTCTATAATGTTACATTTATCTATTAACCAACTTCTGATGTGTTGTTGCTCTACTTAATTTTGGAACCTTGACCTCAAAATATTTGTTTTGGCTTCACCTTCTCTTTATTTGTGTTTTTTTTTGTTTTGTTACTCTATTTTACTTTCCTTCATCTCCAAAGAGTGAAAACCCTATTATGCCTTCCACTTTCTCCCTATGCCTCTGATATGGTTCATTTTTAAACTTTGTAGGGCACTGCTCATCCCTCCCTATAGAGGAACTTGAAACCTTAATTATACGTGAAACATTGAGCATACTCTTTTACACAAGACCCCTCTAATTATTATTACTGAACCTTGTATTGGACTAGGAGGACCTTATATTTTGAATATGGTTTGATATTTTAAAATTATATATGTCATGTGTAGCTTCACATTTAAAAACATCAGTCATATTTGTGTTTCATTGTGTCTCCATGTTGGCATGCTACTATGCTTATGTGGCTAACCTGTATACCCTTTTTTTTTGCTCCTCCAAACCTTCCACATGACACTCAAATTATAATCCCCTTTTATAAGATTTGGATACTAATAACCAATTTATAGGTTACAATCTTGAGACTTGATTTTAGCATGTGCAATTCCCACGAAGATCTCCATGGATTTCCTGCTATCTTATGCAATTTTTGAAACTTGATTTTAATGTTAAAGACTCTCACCATGATTTTGTTTTAACAAACACCCTGTAAGATTATTAAAACATGAAAATATTAAAGGTTAGCCAAAACTAAGGCTTCACGGGGTTGACACAACATGGACATGAGAATGAGGTTTTCAATGATTGTGAAAACAAAAATTTGGATGATCCTAGTGAACATAATTATGTCGATTGGGGTAATGGTTAGACAAATTAGGAATTAATATCTCGATAATAGGGTGCAAAATGGTTCATGTAATTTTGGGCACTAACAGGGTCCTCCAAAAAATCAATAGTTTTGCCACTACCAATATCCCATTTATATCTTTTGCATATAAGTTCCCTTACTTTAATTATGACTTTCCAAAAATTTCATCCTTTAATAGGGACTTCTTCTTATAATAAATATTCTTCATTCCTATTGGTTAGATACTTACCTTTAATGACCATGGTCTAGCTATTGTCCCCTTTCAAGATTTTCCAAGCTTGCTTCACCAAAAAGGGCCAGTCCATGCTTTTAACACAATGAATCCCTGAGCTCCCTCTATCTTTAGGTATGCTCACATTGTCCCTAATAACTAGGGGTGTTCTATCAGACTTCTCCTTACCTAACCAAATAAATATTCTTTAAATTTTCTCAATTCTATGTATTACTTATGGTGGATTTCTAAAAAATAGACATTATACATATATATATATATATATATATATATATATATATATATATATATATATATATATATATATAATTATAATCTAACTATTAAATACATATGTTTCAATTTTGGTAAGTAATAAATCTGAAACAATAGTTTAAGGATTTAAAATATTGTCTCAATTTTATTGTATATAATAAAATCGATCAAAAATATTTTATATAAATAAATGTAAAATATATGTATTTCTAAAAAAATACACTAAACATTAAATGATAAAAATGATGACCAGCAATTTAGTAATGACGGAAATTATTTGAAATTTTGAAGACTACCACGTGAACCTCATTATTTATACATATGATACTAATTGTATTTAGTTTGTTATAGAAAAATATTTAATTTAATAATTACTTGTATTGTTAATTTTTCTATTAAAGAAAGAAACGTTAATTTTTTTAATAAAATAGAAAACTATATTTATTATAAATCAACAAGTTTCTATATTTATAAAATTTGCACTTATCCAAAAATTCTATTGTACTTTCATTTTATGATATTTATCCCTAGAAAGGGGCATAGGATACTTTTTTTTAACTACATCTAATGTAATATTGTTATTGAGGATGAGTCTTACAAATCCTAAGATCTACGAGGTTTAAATATTATATAGATTTTCTTACATTTTTAAAAATATTTAAATATTAATTATATTATGATTCACAATTAATATAATTAAGAGAAATGATAAATATTTGAAACAAGTGTATCTTGCAACTTAAAAAAACAAAGACTTGTAACACATTAAAAAACCCAAAAAATATCTTATCAAAATTATCATACAGTTGCAAAGAAAAAGATGGACTAAAAGCATATCATATCATGTAACTATTTAAAATTTATTTATATATTTATATTTATATATATAAATTAAATAAAATATAAAAAATATAAATATATATAAATTAAAAGTAATTTATAGTTGTATGAAATTGTAGTCATAGAAAAATTGTAAAAGAATTCAAGAAAATAAGTGGTGTACATGATTTGGTAATTCTAAATATTTTTTAGATGTGTAAAATATTATTAAAATTTAAAATATTTAATTAAATTTTATTGACATCATTATGATAAATAAATTATATATTTACCACATCTACAAAATATTAAATTATATATCATTTTATGATGATGGTAATGCTTTAATGGTATTATAAAATTAGTAACCATTAAAAATTCACATCATTAGACTATTTTAAGAGGGAAAACACCGCAAGAACATTTATCATCGCCTTCACTAGCTCTCCAAAAAAAATGGTTCACCGGTAACATTTAAAAACTCTTCATGATTTTATAACAACAATGGGTTTTATATTTTACATCATTTATTTAGAAATACAACCGTAACATAAGAGGGGTTAAAGTGGATTAGAATAAAATCAAAACATAGAAACATCTGATATTTTGCAAACGATTTTTTATGAGAATGAGATGATCTTCACGACCGAAAAATGTGCAGCCAAACAACAAAGGATATTATTTTAAATAATTTCTACACTAGTATACGTGACTAAATAGGGGGCATAATGTAAAAGCAGGCCGCTGGAATTAAAAGTAGTGGTGAATTTGAAAAATAGAGAAACACATTTTATGAACATGTTTTACGATGTTAATGAATCAAAAATAATATCAAGACAATAAAATTATTAATACATAAAGATTATGAATAATAATTAGTATTTTTAGTATTTAGTGGTTTAAATAATTACAAATATTAATTTGAAATTGAAGTTGATATGTAAAATTTTGAACTCTCAAAATAAATAGAGTTTGACTTATCATTTTTAGAAGTTGTTATTTTTAATATTATATACAAGTACTTGTAGTTCTATAAATAATAAATTTAAATTAAACACTAAAATTAATCTATGGGATAAATTTCAACTGAAGTTCAAGTCATGTTACAAAAATAAACAATTTAAAAATTTAGGAAAATTTTGAAAATAATTTTAAATTGTAATTTTTGACTCTAAGATGATCATGTTTGGTCCATGAAAAATGTAGAAAACGTCCCATAACTAGAAGGACATGTTATGACAACAATAAACTTTTCGAACCAATCATTTTGCTACAAAGATGGATTGAAATGAAACTGCAGATCAAAAATTATAACTTCGAAATGTTCGACCGCTTGTTTTACCTCACCAAACAACAAAGGATATTATACATCACCAAACAACAAAGGATATTATTTTTCATAATTTGTACACTGATATACGTATTGAAATACGGATCATAATGTAAAAGTAGGCTGCCAGAATTAAAGGTAGTGGTAAATTTTAGAAATAGAGAAACACATTTTCTTAACATGGTTTACTATGTTAATTTTCCTGCCCTTTGAAAGTACAATAAAACGAGTTGATGCAAGGAACAAAAGCAATTTTAAAACCTTATGAATAAATGGTTTGAGCCTATACTTTTTCCAAACTAGAACAATTATGAATAGAACTTCTCGACTCAGAAATTTTGAATACAATGAACGAATTTGCTTCGTTTAAGATCAAGTTGGTATGGCATATTTACCTGATAAGTTGGTTCCACGTTTCAGTCTGTGATGCCTGTATGAGATATCATAATAGCTTTGTAAACGAGAATGGTTCTCACCAAAAAACAAAATACAGATTGTAAATAGAATGCAGGTGACACATATAAATTGTAAAATGCGATTATATTTATTGATAGGTAGGCCAAAAAAGTGAAACAAATATTTAGTAGGCATTAGGAAAAGTTGCAGTAAATGGTTTCAAGTGTTGCTGGGAAGGGAAACTTACTGCGATGGTATGGGTAACTGCGCTCGCTAACAGAAGATAAGGCGGTTAAAAATATCACCCGCATATTTTACAGTGTTAAGTCCATGGAATTCAAAGTACACGGTGGATGACATGTTGGGTTCAAACATAGGTTGAGGTAGACGGACTCCTCGAATTTTGTGATCAGTCTCCGAAGACTAGTCTATGCTTAGGCTGAGGTAGACGAACAGCCACTTGGTGAATGCCACCACCATGCCATATGCAAATATATAGATTTAATCATTTACAAATATATTTTAAATATTATATTATGTATATTAAATATTAAATTATATTATAATACTAAACATTGAAATATATTATATTATTGTATAAAATTATATTATTATATTAAATTATAGATAATATGAAATATGAAATTAAAAAAAAAGGGGTTACATACATTTTTAATGTCAAAACATAAATATTTGTCGTGTTTCTTATAGCATATATATTGACTTACCTAGTTTCATGGATGATGATAAGACCTGCACCAAACTCTGCCACCACCAATCACCCCGATGCCCACCCTACAAGTTTACTAATTAAAAACCTATGTTCATTGCCTCTAACAATCATTTCAATATTGTCCACTCGATAGGAAACGGACATTGCTGTTCTCGTTTCGAAATGGCATTGGATCCACAGCGTGGTTTGATGGAATCTAAGCGACATTTTTTTATTTAGCATAAAAAAATTAACGGTCATAACAAATTAGCAATCACTGTTTCATGGTCACATTTTCAGTAAAGCAGTATTGATTAATCTCCTTTTCTATGTGTTGCCAATTCCAAAAACCAAAAGCAAAAGATTTACGACTCTGTCAGATTCAATGCATCTTATAGCGGGCCCCATTTCATCTTTCGAGTCTTGCCTTTCAAACATCCTTTCTGCTGTACTGCATTTAAACTTCATTCTATTTTCATAGTACGATTCCTCTGAGATAGGGTTTTCTTTTTAATACGATCAAAGATTGGCTAGATTTAACGTTGAGTCAATGTAGATTACTTGATATCCGTTACTTTTAAATACAAAGCTCCATAAAGTCACCCAACGTTGACGTTAACATCAACGATTGTACATTCAGTACTTAGTTTACATACACAGGTAATACACTGCTGCTGTCAATACGCTGCTATTTGATGTTGTACAATTCCTATGAGCATGAATTGATTTTAATTATGGACAATCAAACCTAACTGTTATATTCTGCACCTAAAAGTAATGTGAAATAATGTTAATATCAGGTCGCTTAATGTTAACATTAAGTTGTTTAATATTAACATTACCGATAATATATTCAGTATTTAATTATATAGATAATACACAGTTGCTGTCAATACACCGTCATTTGATGCTGTACAATTCTCATGAGTATGAATTATTTTTAATTACAGACAACCAAACTTAATTGTTATATTTAATACCCAAAAGTAAAGTGAAATAATTTTAATATCAAGTCACTTAATGTTAACATCAATGATAATATACTCAATATTTAATTTACATACATAGATAATACACTGCTTTTTAATGTTGTACAATTCTCATGAACATGAATTGATTTTAATTATGGACAACCAAACCTAACTGTTATATTTTACACCCCAAAATAAAGTGAAATAATGTTAACATCAAGTCACCTGATGTGAACATCAATGATAAAATGCACAACAACATCAACGATGTATATTCAGTATGGAGCTTACATATAAAGATAATAATGTGTTTAAGAATTAAATTTAAGTTTCGATTTAAAATTATCTTTTTTTTTGAAAAAAAGGTTTTTTTTTTAAATGTAATCAACAAATAATGAATCAATTGTTTAAGTGGATATGGGATGCGTTTTGATCAGCGGCTTAGAATTGAAGGCTTCCATTTTATTATTTAGAAGAGGAAATAAAAATAATAATTATATTGATTTAATTAAAGTTAAAAATAAAATAAAATAAAATATTTATTTGTATTTTTGTTTAAAAAAATTATTAAATCATTAAAAAATAAATAAAATTTATTGAAACTACCAACCATAATTTATTTAAGAAACAATTTGAATGATGTTTTTAAGAAGTGTAATCGCATAATATTATTTAAAGAATGGATTGCACTGGAGTCATTACCAATAAAGGTTATGAAGCTATGGAGTTGAGTTGAGTTTGGAGAGAATATATGTATTTCGTAAAAGTAATTGAAGTGTGCTTGTGTAATCCTTTAATAATGTTTTAAACATATTTAAATTACAATAAAATGTTTTATTAAATAATTTTATTTTTTTAATAATTGAAAAATAAATATAAAATAATATATAATACAATATTTTTTATTTGGAAAAAAAAAATAATTTATATATAAATTTGAAAAATATTTTAGCACAAAGATTATATATGCATCTAGCTTTTTTATGTAAGGTGAACACACTTACATTTATACTCCATATTTAAATTAGACATTGAGATAAAATACAATGAGTATTATTGTTTTCTTTTTGATAATATAAAAATAAATAAAATATAAATTTTATGATATTTTTTTTTAAAAATTTAATTTTAATTTTAAAATATTTTTTAAAAGATAAATAAAAATTCTAATACAAACAAACTATCTTTTTAAGTGTGAGATAACTTTGACATAAAAATTTGTTTCAAAATTAACATTAAAAACATGAAGATTTATACCTATTTTATAAACTATATATGGCTTTATCATTAAACTTGTTTAATTTTTTCTTTTCTTTTTTTTGATTATTTTTTCTTTTCTTTTTTAATTATAGGCAAAATCATGAAACTATTTTACTTAAATTTCTTAATCACACTATCATAACACAATCATAAAACTTCTAAAAAGGAGTTGTCCTAATAATTTAGGAATTATATTCTATATATCATCTAACATATAGATTTATGTTTTTCCTTCAACGAAAAACATTTTGATATTCCAAGAATTATTTACCCTTTTTAATTATTATTCAACTAAGTCAATTTTCTTCTAACATTTTTTTTAATATATAATAAACTGTCTGCAAATACTTTTCCAGCACAATCTGGGAGTTAATTGTGTAAAATTAGATCCGATTGTTAATTAAAAGACACCTTCTGTAATCATTTTATGCTTCAGGAATCAGACGAACAAACTGAACTCCTACATACCTAGTGTTAAAACCTAGATACCTAGTGTCAAATCCTAGTCGAATTGACAGAATATATGCTTGCGGGAAACAGTTTATTTTTACTTGTAAGCAAACAGAAATCCAGTCGAGTATATATAATCTTGTCCACAATTGTTTAACATCATCCACAAATCTCTTAAATAGATAGAATATATGATATAGAGTAATCAGCACAGAGAATAAGTAGTTCTTGCAATGGCAAGTTCTCCAATGCTGAAGATTAGTACGTCTTTCGAGGTGGACGACGTGCAAGAGCTGATAAAATCAAACCCTGAGGCTGTACCAGAGAGATACATTCGACCTCAACAAGAGAGGATTGAATCTACACCATTAGGTGCTCCCACTGGCCTTCAATTACCTGTCATTGACATGGCCAAAATTGCATCAGGAGGTCATAGTTGTAGACAACATGAGATGGCCAGACTTTCCATGGCCTGTCAAGAATGGGGTTTTTTTCAGGTTTGTTTTACAACTATTATTTTTATCTTACCTGCAGTTGCATAAGAGAAATTGTTTCTGAATTTTGTGTAGTTATATACCCTGTTGAGTTCGCCCACTAAACAAGTGGTTGCAGAGTGTCACATAGTATTCAAGTTTTATATTTTTTCCACAGACGTACAAACAAATATGTACATATTTTATAAACAAAATGTTGGATTGCTAAAAAGCTAACAATCTCACCCAAAACAAAAGCGGATATTATTTTTCTTTCCTTTTTTCAGGTCCTAAATCATGGAATCGAGCGGGGACTATTGGAGCGAATGAAGAAAGTGATTATGGAGTTTTTCAAGCTGCCATTGCAAGAAAAAGAGAAATATGCAATGATGCCGGGGACAATCCAGGGATACGGTCACGGTTTTATATTTTCAGCTGATCAAAACCTAGACTGGTGTGATATGATGGCCTTGGCAACCATGCCCGAATCTATCCGCAAAGAAAGCCTTTGGCCAGCCAAACCCTTACATTTCAGGTTATTTATATAGTTTTATCTTTTAGGAATAATGTTTTTTCAAGCGATCCAAATAGAGCTTAAATTCATAGTGCATTGGATTTCATACTGTTCTCGTGCTCTTTGGTACTTGCATTATCATGGGTCATGTGAACTTGCATCCACCAGTCTTCATGGCGATTTAATCCAGAGAAACACACTGTGTCCACATATCGGTAACATCGGCTGGTCTATATGTACCAAATTTAAACTCTTTCCTTATGTAATAATGATACAATCGATATTGAAGCTGTGTTTGATTTCTGCTTTGCAGGGATACAGTGGAGGCTTATTCAGTGGAGGTACTTAAACTCTGCCAAAAACTCGAGACATTCATAGCTGAGAATCTGGGTCTAAAGGGCAATGTCTTCGAGGAGATGTTTGGAGAAAATGTGCAGGCTATACGGATGAACTTCTATCCTCCTTGCTCTAAGCCTGACCTAGTTCTAGGTTTAAGCGCACATTCTGATGGAAGTGCGCTTACTGTGTTACTACAAGATGACGAGTCAATAGGCTTACAAATTCTTAACAAGAACCAGTGGATTTCTATAGAACCAATTCCAGATGCTCTGGTTATCAATATAGGCGACACCCTAGAGGTACATTTAACAAACATTTCTGTTGGAATTAAATTGTAATGAATGTAGCTATACTAATTTGACATTGTCCTGATCTGGAGAAGACCTGCTGTATGTATCCAGGTTTTGACAAATGGAAAATACAAGAGTGTAGAGCACAGAGCTGTAACAAATCAGAAAAAGGAAAGGTTATCGATTGCTGCATTTCATGCTCCAAGCTACAGTGTGGAGCTGGGTCCGATGCCACAATTTGTAGATGAAGATCATCCACCGTTATATAAGAAATATAATCATGCAGAGTACAATCGCCATTATCTTACCAACAAGTTGCAAGGAAAAAAATCTCTTGATTTCGCTAGGGTTATAACCTAAATTAGTATATACACAGGACCCCCATTTTGTTGCACAAAAACAATTTGATTAAGGTGTTACTACAACTTTTGTACCTTCCACTTAAGGTTATATTGTGCGGTGTATTGTTGTAAATGTAATATCGGGCACATTTGGTTCACCCTAGGTTCATTTTTATAAAACAAATTAATTAATAAAAAAAAATTATTGGTTCAAAATAATCAAGTTATGATGGCAAACAACTAAACAACATTATATTTTCAATTGTAATTTTTTCTTTTCAGATCATATTTATATTCCGCATTCAAACATATCAAATAATTATCTATATATCATTCATATAAATATTTTATTTCCAAATAGTTATTATCATTTCTTAGCATAAAAGTTTTGTAATTCCTATAAAATTATGTTTCCTGGGACATTATGGATTGAATGGTTTACATTTCAAAAAAAAAAAGTTATTATAGAATATTTAAAAATAAATTTGATTTAATTTAAAACTAATTTTAATTAAAAAAATAAAGCGTAGACATTTTTATGGATATGTGGCATTATATGGTTTGGCCTCAATCCTTGGTGGGGAGGTTTTGCAACGACCATCTAATCCATTGAGGATGGGGGTTACATTTGGCTAGGGAAAGATGATGACTACATAAACCACCTACGCTCAATTTAAACTTTGTGTTTTCATCGCGTGGCACCCATGCATTAGTCCATATTATCCCCTGGTTCTTACAATCATATTTGATGCTAGGTTTGAACATATACACATTTCAATAACCCGATATTCAAATGGAATGTTAGTTTATTATGAAAAAATGATTTGCATTTGTACATATTATATTTTTCGAAATAGGACATATAAAACTATAGAAGAATGTAGAAAAGAAGATGATCCCAATCTTTCTTTGTAAAATCCCATTCGATAAATGTATAGAATGATATATCACCATTGGACCTGATACAAATGAAATGAAAAAGGAAATTTTATCAATATTTTTTCCTTTTATTTCCTTACATTTACATATTAAGAATCCTTCGTTCTTTCAAAATGTTTAAATGTAAAATCAGTGGAGATATATATGTTATTAAGGGAGTGTACTCTCAATATAGCACTAAAGGTCAAGCCTTGACGATCTATGTTTCTAATATCAACTGTTATTTTTCAAGGGTCATTCCCTATGATTTATGTATGGTTAGCCCCCATGACATTTTGATAGGTATTTGTCTATGACTGGCTCGAGTAATAGGAAGAAATAGAAGATGGAAATGATTTTTACTATCCAATGGTGGACCAAAGTATTTTTTGAATGTAATAACTATGTCGATTGGTAATGATGGTGGCTTTGAGTCTAGACTATTGACAATTGATGTGAATAATTTTTTCCAACTACTCCATTAACAAATTCTACTTTCACCAATAGATTTGTTGCTAGCATTATTTAATGTCCCTTTTATAGAATCATGGTTGAATCAGGTTGACTATCATTTTTGTGGCATGTCTCCATAACTCTGCTCTATTCGATTTCATAGATTATGACTACAACATTTAAGGATATTAGCATTTATTTATTATACATTATTTCCAATATGTTAGTTGAATACAAGTGAGCTGAGTATTTAAAATAATTTTGTTCTTCTATAGACATGAATGATGATGTCCTTTACATGAGAGAAAACAAATATTTTTCTATAAGGTTTACATTTATGATATTTGATATAAAATTTATGAATACTAGTTGTTGTTCTGTGCATCTTTGTTGAAGAAAATTAGTTTTCAATATCATAACTATATCAATTTTGAACTATAACATATGGAAAAAAGACCTACCTACATATATTATAATGTCATTTATAGATGGAAGCTATCCTAATTCCCCAACATGTATCGTTGAATAACCACCAAATTTTTTGTTGTTATGGTGTGGAAAGGATTCATGCAATTGACTATTTATACTATCAAGCATCTTTGGGCCTATGAAGATCATTTCATGTACAAGTACATTTTTAATGTGTGCCCATCAAGTGGTTATATTTATTGAATAGAAATGCGGATGTATAAATGTATCAATGACATATTGATGTTAAATTCTACAATAGTAGTTTCAACTAATATAAGTAGGATAGATATACCTGTAATTGAAACTGAATCAAAAAAATGTTTAATGCTACTTATAAGGAATGATTTTCCTGTACCTATGGTTTCCTATACAAACATGTTGAGGGGGATGGATAATATATTTTTTGGGCATGCTTCTCAATTATGTTGAATGCATGTTGTTTCATATATGTGAGTCCATGTATTAAATGGTCACTTTGGGAAACACTATCTATGTTTTTTGTATACATGCATTTCCAATCTAAGTTTTTTTTGAAGATACGTGTAGGCTTAGTGCTACACTATAATAACTCTAATTGTACTTCTTTTCAAAGTCACAATGGCCAAACATTTTAATATCCTTAATGGTATTGTTCCTAGAGTGGTGCATACATGAGAGGACTTTTCACTCACTTATTTACCTATCATCAGTTCCTATATACCTATTGCTTTGAGTTACATCACATGTGGAGTCAAGGGTGATATTGACATATTCACATGTTCATTCAATATGCCATGGATCACAAGAGTAAAGAACCAGAATACAGTCAAGATAATAAAATTTTAATAGGCAAATCTTCTAAAATAATAACATATATAATGATATTGATATCAGGACTCAATTGTATAGTTTTTTGAGTCAAACTCATTGACCCATGTTTCATGAATAGTTGTTTACATGAACCCATATCTCATGAAAATGAAATGTACACTTAACACTCATTTCACTATATTTATTTGTATTCAATAGTTCAAATAATTACAAACCATGCATATATAAGCCTCAACTCAGAATTGGAGTTGACATGTAAAGTTTAGAACTCTAAAACTAAATAATACTTGACCTACTACTATTACTATGTCTCACATACAAGCATGTAAATATCTAAAAATCTTTAAAAATATATTAAAACATTAAACTTAACATATCAAATAAATATTAACTAAAGTTCAAGTTAGCTTATAAATATATACAATTTCTAAATTTAGAAAAAGGGTAAAAGTATTACTAAACTATAATTTTAGATACTCAAACCATCATGTATGGCCTTCAAAAAAGATTTAAAACATCCTGTAACTATTAGGGTAGGTTATGGATGCATTAAAATATTTGATACAGTTATTTTGACATGAATATGTGATTAAACAGAGATATGGATCAAATGTTATGAAGTCCATTTTTTAAACTATTTTTTTGTATCATTCTACTCTAGTTGAAAACAACTTATCTCCTATGAGTTGCTCTGATTATACTATTGCCATTTATTCTTATCAATCTTATTTACCTCCCATTATATAATTCAAGTGTTTTATTCCTCTTGTAATCCTTCCCACTATAATAAATACATGACATAACTTGTTTGCCTTTGGTTTATTATCTTCTTATCCATAACATGCACTATCTTTTCTTTCTTCTTTGTTGTCACTTGTTACTTCCAATCTACCTCTTCATCTTCGTTAGCTTCACCATATTCTCCATGGAAACCATATAAATCTAAAACATTAAATAAAAGATATATATAAAATATCTATGGTAAACTCACCTCATAAGTATTACCACTGATTCTCTTCATAATTCTTCATGGTCCAATTTTATTTGACTTCAACTTGTTATATATGCCTTTCAAAAATATATCTTTCCTCAATTAAACTAACACTAAATATCCTTATTAAAAAAAATTTGAACTTCTTTTGACATTTGCTACTATTTTATAATTTTCATTACTTTCCTACAACCTTCTTATTGCATCTTCTTATAATTATTGTATATGTCTTGGAACCACTTATGCATAATCACTAACTCATTTTGTAATTGGTAACTATAAAAAATCTAAAAAACTTAGAGGATTTCTTCCATAAACAATTTGAAATGTTTATTTTCTTGTTGATATATTGAATGAACTATTATATGCAAACTCATCTTGTGGTAAAATAAAGTCACATTACTTGGGCTTCTTTCCAGATATGCATCCCAATTGATCGCTCAAGATCCTATTTACAACATATCTCTATCCATCATTTTGTGGGTAGTATGCACTACTAAATTATGTCTTGGTCTCCATCTTCTTCCACAAGGTCATCCAAAAATGACATAGAAATTTCATGTACCTATCTAATGTAATGGTTTTTAGAACACCATGTAGTCTCATAATATAATTATTGCATAGTTCTACAACTCTAGTGACATTATTAAGTTTCTTACATGAAATAAAATCAACCATGTTATAAAATCTATAAAAATAAAAATTGAATAATGACGTATGTATATGTTTGGTAATCAAAACACATAATCGATACTAAAATCTATGGGATTTTAGAACCTATAATGGCATGCACATCCTTATAACTTTAACATGTCCTTTTTCCACCTAACATATCATGTACCTTGAAACATATCTTATTACACCTCTCTTCATATTTGGCCAAAAATACTTCTCCTCCACCAAATCTATTATCTTTATCTTACTAAAATGTCCAACCAAACTACTATTATGTAATTCTCTTGTAATATTATCTCTTAGAGACCCAATTGGAATACATAATTATTTCCCTTTGAAGAGATAAAAGTATTACACAAAATACTCTTCATAAAAATTAATTATATCACATATCAATCTATTCCCACATTACTCAACTATCTTTCCAGAATATAGATCAATATCATATTCTTAATATATTCAAATCCAATTACATCACTCCCCATAGTAGTTATCAATCCCAATCATCTTCTCAAATCATCAGCTAACTGATTATTTTTTCATGATTTATGTTTCTCCACAAAATTATAAACCTGTAAAAAAGACATCCATTTTGCATCTCTACTATTTATCTTATTTTGAGTGTTTCCATACTTCAAAACCTCGTGATCAATAAATAGGATAAACTCGTTAGGCACTAGGTAATGCCTCTAGTGTCTTAATCTTTGTACTATGAACCCAAAATTCAACATCATATTAGAATACTTTATTCTTACTTCATTCAATTAATGAGTAAAATATATTATCAGCTTTCCCTTATTAACTCAACATAACACCAATTCCCATAAACAAATAAATAGAAAATAATGAATTCAAATACTATCAAGATAATAAAATTACAATAGGCAAAGCTTCTAAAATAATAACTTATATTGATTCATATTGAGCAATTTAAAAAATTACAAACCATGTATAAATAAGTTTAAATTTAGAATTGGAGTTGACATGCAAAATTTGGGAGTTTAAAACAAATAAAACTCGATGTACAATTTTTAGTAGTTGTTGTTTTTAGTAATTTTTACATGCAAACATGTAGAGCTCTAAAAATCTCCAAAAACAATAAACACTATAATTAACCTATTAGATGAATATCAACTAAAGTTAAAGTTGGGTTACTAAAATATATAAATTTTGAATTTATGTAAAACTAACAATAAAATTAAAATTCTATTTTGGAACCCAAAATGGTTACGTATGGTCTTGAAAAATTTAAAACATACCATAAATGAAATGGTGGGTTATGGATGTATTGAAATTTTTTATACAATCATTTTGTAATGAAGATGGGCTTAAATAGAGCTACAGATCAAAAGTTATTGCCTTTAGAATTTTAGCCTCTTTTTTTGCATTAGAGAGTCCTTAAATTACTCCTGGTTTAGAACTATTTATTCCCTATTACATATAATGTTTGTCACAAAATTTTATAATGGTTTGTAAATCCAGAGATCTGTCTAGAAAAAAGGTTCAAATGAAGGGGAATCAACTGGTGGTTTAGAAGAGAATAGATGAAATATTCAAAGAATATCTCGAGTAGATATTTATCTCCATCCATTATTTTTCTCCTACTATTGCAA
>JARHVA010010176.1:100000-140000 GCA_037957365.1 Torreya grandis
TAATATAAATTCACCTTTGATTGGTGTGGAATCTAGTCTTGGACACAAATGGAGGCCCTTGTTTCCCACCAAGCCAACAAAAGAAGGTAAAAAAATCATCAATCGATAAAAATAAAAATAGAAATAAAAATTAAGGATGAAAAATATCCAATTGGGATAATAGAAGGGCAAACCATAATCTATAATTAGCTAGGAGCATGAAATAACCTGGGCTTACCTAGAGGGATGCATAGATCACTATATTCTATAATTGACAAGATCAAAAGTGAATAAAAAGAAACCATTTGGGTCCCAAAATGGACCAATATCTATATAACTAAATAAAATAGTAAAGATAAAAATACCAAACCCAAAAAATGGGTAACATGTGAAAAAATACTTGAGTATTCACTAGAGGGCCCTGATGCCTAAAGGCCATATTAAGGACATGTCCAACTCTTGCTAGGTTGAATGGGTCCTAGGTCATCCTCTTTTTATCCATAAGAGAAAGGTTAAAAATATTTAAAGGGGGTAGATGAGTACCCCTAGGATCCCAATTCATCAAATTGAAGGAGACCCCCAAGTTCGCTAGGAGGCCCACACAACTGTTACCTTCTCTATAAAAAAGGGTATAAATATTGAAAAGAGGCCAAAATAGTCCTTGCATTATTGATCTATATTTTTATTATCTAATAAGTATAGGACTTACCTCTAATATAGTTAATTAAATTTAAGGAGTTCTCTTACACATCCAACTTGAGAATACCATTGTTTATTTCTATGTTTCACCACATGATTGTTTTGGACCACTATTTTGATAGAATAAGTTATCACTAAATTACAATTTTTATCTATTACCACTCTCATACCTACCATATTACTTGGATAAGCTTTTGAGGCTTTGTCAAAGTTGAGTTTAAACCAACCATCAAAAGGAGTCCAATTAGTTTAATATCGAGTGGGATTATTGAGTAATCCAGGTTCCTTAGGGAATTTGAGGTCCCAAAAAATAGAACACACTCAATAATTTTCCATAAAATACCTCACCATTTTTTTAATCTTTAGTGCCTCATTTTCATTAATACCCTCAACAATTTTACCTTTGGTGATTCACCAATCCAAATATTTTTCTCTAAACATTTTATGGTTTCTTTCTTTTTATATACCACAAAGGAAAGGAGGAAGAAAAATTACATAAAATGTTAGATTCCTTGTTATTCTAAGGTGGATTTTATTGCATAATATTATCCCAAAAGGATCTAGACATTACTTAGGAGAACTTTAGTGAACAAAGGATTGAGTGCCACATAAAAGCAACATAAGTGTATTCCAAGAATAAGTGATTAACAGTTTCTTCCACCTTTACGCATTAGCTTCAAATATTGGGTAAATGGAAACCTGTTTTCACTATATTATTAATTTTTAATAATTTTTTTATAGGATAGCCATGAAAAGATACCAAATTTAGGAATCAAATTTTTATCATAGAATTTAAACCAAGAAGGTTCATGATCCATAAGATATTGATCAATAAAGAATCCCAATTTGATAATTTAATCCATTTAGGATTAAATATTCCATATGATCTTATCTTTAGGAAATAAATTTGTGTGAGTTTCATAATGTTAGGACTTCATCATTTATAAGACCCTGTTCTGATCCTTAGTCAGTTCTAGAAAATAAAACATTTTCTAGTTAGGAACTGGATAGTTAAGAGGCCTATAATTATAACCTTTAAACCATAATTAGTATTTAAATAAATGAATAATATTTTTTCAACCACCAATGATCGACATAGTGAAGTTATAGATCTATGGGTCCTTCTAAAAATCAATAGTTCTACCATTTCCAATCACCCATTTACAGCCTTTGTATGGAAGGTTCCTAACTTTAATGACCACTTTGAAAAATTTGATGGCTTGAATAGGGACTTATTATAAGAAATAGTATTCATCCCTATTTCTTAGATACTTATCTTTATTGATCTTAGTATAGCTATTACCCTCTTTCAAGATTTTCTAGGATTGCTTTGCCAAAAGGGCTTGGCTCATGCTTTTAACATGATAAATCCATAATCCCATTCTATCTTTAGGTATAAATTCCTTGTCCAAAGTAATTGGGTGAATTTTATCAGACTGATCCCTACCTGAACAAATAAATATTATTTTAATTTTCTCATTTCTATCCTCTACTTTTCATAGGATCTTAAAAATATAAATCCAATATATTAAGTTGATTTACGTTTGATTTATTTTTTCCCCAAAAAAAGAATCTAAAGATTAAAATTTTATGTTTCAATTTTCTTAACTAATATAGGTAAAATTCAACCATAATTATTTTTATAATTATATATTGAGTTGTTTATGTTTCCTTTATTTTTCCTAAAATGATGGTTTAAGGCTTAAAACAATTATCTCAATTTTTTTAAAATAATAAATTCAATCATAATTATTTTTTATAAATAAAAATAAAATATATGCATTTTTAAAAAATAGAGTAAACATTGAATGATAAAAATAATGATCTGTAATCTGGTATAAACAAAAAAGTATATTTGAAATTTTGAATACTATATTGCTCAGGGTAGTAAGGAATGAAGTTGCATGTGAACCCCATTATTTATTCATATGATGATTTTTTTTTTGGTTTTATAAAAATATTTAATTTGATAACTATTTGTATTGTTTATTTTTCAATGAAAGAGAGAAACGCCAATTTTTTCAATAAAACACAAAAATATATTTATTATAAATAAATAATTTTTTATATTTATAAAAATGGCACTCATCTAGAAAATAGATTATATTTAATTTTTATGATATTTTTCCTTATAGAACATGACATAAAATAATTTTTATTACATCTAACTTAATATTGTTATTGAGGATGAGTCTTGTTAATCCTAAGATCTACCAGGTTTTAATATTATATAGATTTTCTTACTTTTGTAAGAAATTTTAAAAATATTACTAATATTATGATTCACAATTGTTAGAATCAATAGAAATGAAAAACATTTGAAATGGTTTATCATGAAACTAAAAATAACAAAGACATGTATCACATTAAGAATACAAACTTTATGACATATATTATCAAAATTATCACATAGTTGCGGAGAAAAAGATGGAATAAAAACATATCATGTCACATAACTATATGATATTTGTGGGCACAAAAATGCATAAAATTTAATTTTTTTTTTAGATTCTTGAAATTGTAGCCATATAACAATTTGAAAATAGTTTTAGAGAATATATGATGTACATTATTTAGTAGTTGTAAATACTTTTTAGATGTCTTATATTTGTTTCTATTTGATAGGGTGAAGTATAGGTTTTAAAGGGACCTATAACATAAAACAAAGGATATAAAAATTAAGCTCAAATGAGGTGCCTCACTAGGTAGCCCATGAAGAATTAAAAATATAATAGGTAGCTCAATGAATCCTACTAAATGAAATAAACCTATTTACAACTAGAGACCAGAGGGAAATTAAGAGCCTTCTACAAATTCTCTATTTTTGTAAAGTCATGAAACAAAAATTATGAAATAGTATTCTTCCTAGGATAAACACATGGGACCAAAAATACTACAGTTGGTTGGACAAAGTAAATGACAAATATTTCATAACATACCACTATATTTTATGAAACTATTGACCACACAATTCACAACATGCCTTCTTTGATAATTCTATGGAACACCATGACTTGAGGGACATGTTGAAGGGTTGGAATTTTGTTCCTATATTATCTTATTCCTCTATATATTTATCCACCCCTATCTTCCATAGATTTTGAGTCTATTTTTAAAGACATTTTAATTGATTTGAAGGGTTGGGACTTGCCTTCAACTAAAAAAAAAACTAATTTTTCTTCCTTTGGTATTTATATATAGAAACTGTTTTCCATTAAATGAATATGGATTTCCAAAGCCGAATCAAACACCCTCTCACAAAATGTGAGAGGGTCCTATTTAGAGTCACCCTTTATGTGTGGAGATCTAATAGGGTCCACATTTTTTTAAGGAGTTTTAGGCCCATCTAAAGCTGAATTAGATTCATCACTCTTAGGGTTCAAAGCATTCACTATGAGTTGGGTAGGACATAAGTTTGTCCACCAAGAATTTTCCATCTTTATTTTATGTATGCTATAGTATTTAGTCAAACGTCTTATTATAAAATAGTTTTTTCAATGAAATTTCAAGCCTTTGTAATCAAGTGGTTGTACGTGAGTGGTAGTATGAGATAAGAAAGTGACTTTTGAATGCATTTATAGAAACATACTGAGGGATTTACCTATTGATATAAAGCTATAATTACACCAAAATTGGAAAGGGAGGTAAGCTAGGCATATCGATATTGGTCTCTCACTTAGACATTTTATAAGAGGTTTAAATAATGGGAACATGGGTTTCATGATTAAGGGGTGGTGATTCAAACTCTAGAAGCAACTTTGAATCAAATCCTTATCCTTAATAAAATGAAAAGCAATAATAAAAAAAGTCCTTGACATTAGGATAAATATATATTTTACCTTTTAGGAAGGCTATATGTGTAAATTATTATTAATATTTCAAAGATTTTATTGAATTTGATTGACATCCTTAAGATAAATAACTAATATGTTTCCCAAATCTCTAAAATATTAGAATATATAATTATTGAAAATTTATTATAGGAATAATTTAATGGTATTTTAACATTAGAAACTATTACAAGCTCACATCATTAGACTCTTTTAACAGGTAAATCACCATGATAGTATTTATCATTGCCTTCTACAACTATCCAAACAAATCATTCACTAGAAACATTTCAAAAATTTGATTGATTTTATAATAATGGGTTTTAACTTTTACATCATCTATTTATAAATAAAATGATAACATAAGAGGGGTTAAAGTGGATAAGAATAAAATAAAAACCTAAAAACATCTAAGATTTTTCAACAAATTTTTATGAGAATGAGATGATGACCACAACCCAAAAAGGTGAGGCCAAACAACAAAGAACATTTTTTTCATAGTTTTTACATTAGTCTAGATAATTAAATAGGAGGAAAAATGTAAAAACAAACTTCATAAATAAAATATAGTATTTGAGAAATAGACAAATACATTTTATGAACATGGTTTATTATGTTAACTTTCTCACCCTCTGCTAGTACAATAAAACCAATTGATGTAAGGAACACATTAAATTTTGAAACCTTATTAATAAATGGTTTGATCCAATATTTTCTCAAATCTATAGTGTCACACTTTAGTCTATGGTGGACATCTAACATTTATTAGTAGCTTTGTAAAAAGAATTAATCTCAATAAAAATAAAATATGGATTATAAATAATAGTGAATAGAAGGAAAGTGACACACATATAAATAGTAATACTAGATTATATTTATTAAGAGGTAGGCCAAAAAAGTGAAATAAATATTTAGCAAGGGTTAGGAGAAGTTAAAGTAAACGGTGAAGTCATGTTTGATATCATCATGACTCCAATGATCAACTAACTTTGACTTGGTTCATAGAAGATATCCATTATAGACATAATATTACTATTTTGATAACAACTCAAATGAAAGGGTTTCAAGTGTTTATGGGAAGGAAAACCTTCTATGATGGTATGGGTAACTATGACTGCTAACATAGAATAGGGTGGTATAAAATATCACCTACATATTTTGTAGTGTTAAGTATAAGGATTTCACAGTACATAGTGGATGAACTTTATGGAGTTACTCTCACCGATGAATTTAAATATAAATATATATTATATTTAAATTTAGGCTCAAGTAGATGGACTCCTCCTATTTAGTCATCAGACTCCCAAGAATAATCTATGCATAATATAAGGTAGATTCATTGGCACTTGTTGAATGCCACCACCTTGACATATACAAATATTATAGACATAAATATTCTAGAATATATAATATATTATTTAAAATTCCCGTGATATTATTTTTAATAAATATTAAATCATGTTATATCATCATGTATTACTATATTAGATATTATACTATAGTTAATATTAAATTTGAAATACACTATATATATAGACAATATTAAAAATAATTAAAAGGGAAACATACACTCTTAACACTAGAACATAAAAATATGTAGGCTTATCAAAGAACACGTGTTGGCTTGCCTAGATTCACAAGAGATGATGAGTCCTACACCAAATCTACCACCACCAATCACCACAGTGCTCACCACACAAGGTTTCTAATTATAAACCTCTATATTATAAGAAAAGGGTTTAAACAAAGACACAAATGCATTATAATATATAATATAGAAGCTCATTATATGATATTATATATCTACCCTAAATTTACTATATGTGTATGATATGGACCTCTAGAGTAAAATATAACATGAAATACCTTGTCATTTACCCTCATCATCAGCACCCATCTCACTTTGAAATCTTCCACCACTTTCATGCTCAATATAATATGAAATAAAAGTTACAATATAAAAATAAATACAAAATATCATATAAAAATATATATGAAGTATAATATGTGTGTGTAAATAGAGTATATAGGAATTATTGTGTTGTTCAAATTTTTATTTTACAATGTTGAGCCAAAGTAAAGTCTAGAAAAGTTTGGAAATATACATTGATGAATGATGGATATAGTTTTATAGTTTTAAAATGTTCAAGATTGAGTTCATAAATGATAAGATGGATGGTGTACTCATGTAATAGGATCTCATGAATCAAATTTAATGTAGCCAAGTGTTGTTAAACCTCATAATTAACAATGAACTATGAGATCAGGGTGCATGAAACATAAAGGTTCAAATAACATGAAGTTGATCTGGGACAACATGACAAGTTTAAAATAGTATAACTGTACCTATGACATGATAGTCACAAGGTTTCACATACTATTAGACATTGGGGATATATGAGATAAAATTTGCAGTCTTGGATTAATTACTTTTAGTTCAAAAAGGAGTAGGGTGCATACATTAGATATAGGCAATAGAAGGAAGGTAATCAATGTGGGAGATTTGATTCTACCATGCATGTGATATTTATTTCATATATTTTGAATTTAGAGTGGGTACAACACCACACCATCAAAAAATTGTAAATTTACTTTTCCACTCAAGTGAATTAATTTCTACAGTAGTTACCCATGAATCTAATTAATCTAAGATAATAGGAAATGTTGAAGGCATGAATTACACACATACATGAAGAGGTAAATTAAGACTACATAATTTGTAGTTTAGTGAGAATACATCACCTATAATAAATTAAATTGTTATATGATAAATTAAAATATCATATGTGAATTAAATATTCACATTTAATGGAAGATGTAAAAGGTGGGAATAATAGACATATAGGAGTACAAGTGAGACAAGATAATATATACTAATCTAAGAGTATTTAATCTTCTATCTATTAAATTATCATGTTTGAAGTTTAAATATATTATTTGAATTAAATATTTACATCAAAGTATTATTGTAATAATTAGTGAGAATAAAATGTTGGTTTGACGTATAATTCATATATGTAGCCTATTTACAATAAAATGAGTGACATGTTATCTTAATTCACCCATCATGATAGAAGTAATCTAATCAAATGACCCACCACCTTCCATACATTGAAGACCTTATTTATGGATGTAATCCACGTTAATCGTTTAGCCACACAAATGTTTACTAATAAATATTTATGATATATTGTGCACATATGTTTGGAATTACAATGATGATTATCATTCATGCATATCATGTAAAATGTCTAAATAATTATTATCATTCATGTATATCATGTAAAATGTCTAACTAAAGTATTGAAATGTTTTTTTTGAACCATAATACACAACGTTTGATCACCCAAGTGGATCGAAAATGGATCTTATTATTGATTATATGTAACAATGTCCAATTAATTTTTTAATCCAAAATACCAAGGCCATGATTTGAAATTTATCTTGGTTGGATTTATTTTTATTACTAGCATTATAAATAAAACAATATTTATATTAGAATCACATCAAAAAAGCTTGATGACCCATAGTTGTATTGATGCTAACATTCTAGGATTTTTAACCTGCCAATATAGATGGCCCCCTATGGAATCCAAGGGGATTGTAGTTTTGACATAGCGATTGTGAAAATACACTTTTCCTTTCCTTGAAAAATGAATGCCACCATAGACTTAAGTAGTGCATGGTGACTTAAGTCATGATTGATATACATCCATAATTAGGTTAAATGAACCTAAGTCAATTATTTATATCCATTTTATAATTTATATTTCTAAAGGCTTTCCCAATGTAATATTTCATTAGATATATATGGTTATACCATTAAAAATAACAAATATGGTTTGTAGTAGACATAAATTTTATTTGTATTTTCTTAAGGATGGAAAAAGGGTGGGTTTAGGTATCCTTATTTCTTAGGGATGCTTGTATTTTTACTCCTCATCTATCTAGGCTTTAAAATTTTATATATTCTCATGCTTGGTGACAATTTTTATGAGGATTGGGGCCATATCACCTTTGTTCACAACATCAAGTGAGAGTTTTTATATAATAAGGTTAGAACTTTTAGTTTTTGGGGAAGTAGAAGGGTTTATTTTCTTCACGATGATTGGTGGTCATCTTAAATAGACTTAGGAATCACTACTAAATCAATGCACTGTATTATATAAAACACATTTATGACAAATTAGTATTCTAATGTTATGATGTCTTTATGATGTGTCATTAATAGTAAGTTACCCCTAGAATTCATAAATTTATTTTCCATAAATATCAATACCTACCTATGAAAAATAGAACTGAAAGTGGATTGCCCTTTTTGAGTGTTTCTTGGGTACCCTCCTAGGTCTTACATTTATATAAGTGTTTCTGACCTTCGCTAACTCACATAAGACTTCAACTCACATGAAATGTTCATCAATGGTTTTGTGTAATATGGTAAATGAAATACATTTTAATAATCCTCTAATAATTAGACCACTTGACAAATGCAATCTACCATAATTACAACATGGTTCCACACTTGATTTGATGCTCTTAAAAATAGTTCATTATTGTTGATGTGCCAAGAAGACATTAAATTCCAAGTATCTATGTTTTAGCTTCCATACATCCACGTTGAAAATATATCAAAAAATGAAACAATTACATCCAACTTTAAAATATATGTAAATTCCATACTTAGACCCCTAGAAGAAAGGGCAAGACTATACAGAACACGAAAATAGTTAAATACTTCAAGGGGAGTTATGTAGGGATGATGAGGGGCATTGAATTGTTATATGTAATATAATAATGTTACATAATATTAACATTGATGGTTATAATAAAATTTAGAATACAATAAACTCCCTCCCAAATGACATATGGATAGCACTTATCCCATATAATTTACACCTACACATGTAACTACATTAAATTTTAAAATGCTACATCAATGTAATAATAGTGCATAATGATACATGTTAGTTACAACAAAGTAAAGTGGTAACTAATTTGATTGGCTATTTCTATTGTCAAGGGTGGACAAGGACATCACAAGAGTATATTTTATTGCATCAAGGCTCCATGTCTCATGTAAAACTATAATTAAAAAATTCCCACTTTACCAACAAAGAACAAATTAAATACATTTTAGGATATTCATCTTAGAAGTATAGAAATAAAATTTCAATAAAATATGTCATAAAATGCATGTACATGGATCACTAATTGTTCCATTCATAGGATGGATGTTTGGAGGTGAAAATATAAAATGAGGTTATGTGTTCCTTTTTATAGTGTGATAACTTGGTGTGTGAGGAGGTTGGTTTTTTGGTGATAGAGATGGGAAATAATATCCTACATGAGACATATATTTATGGTATCTTTTAGATTTATATGGATTTGACTCAAACAAAAAGGGTACACATATTAGAAGGTAGTAAGTTATTTGTCTTGGCATTTTCTATTTTTAACAATGAACAATAATGACATGATTTTGATTTGATTGTATCAAGGCTCCACATCCTATGTGACTCAAATGAACATTGTAATTTTGTTGATATGGAAATAATACATTAAGTTTATAAAACCTATATTGAAACATATCATCATATATGCTATGAATATAGTGAATCTTAGTGATATTACATTAGGAATAATAATGTACAAAAATGCCATAATCATAACCATGGAATAAAATGAATCCAAAAAATAACTTACAAGTGGTGAAATATTTCAAAATGAGTTGGGTGGTGATGATGAGGGTCAATGATACAGTACTTTAAGGTATATTGTACACCAAATGGCTCATATCATATACATTCCCTAATGATATAAAACATTTTGGATAAGTCTTCATTAATCCTCCTCTAATTCTCTATTTAATTGACCACTTACTTTAGATGGTTTGTCGTTCAACATCTCATGTCTAGTTCAGTACTTCAGTGAGTTCCTTTGGATTTGGAATCATTTTGGCATAATTACATATTTGTATTAGTCTTCTGAAAACCTCTCCATGGGCATTAATCCTCTATATGACATTCATATTCTCGTTCTCTCTTATGATATCCATGCATCTTTGATTCTTGCTTTGTGTTTATACTAAGCCACCATACCATAGGTCTCAAAGACTAAAAGTTAAAATAAAACTTAAAGGGCAATATTTATTGATTTGATGACCTAAAAATTTAACATCCTAAAATTATATACCTCTTTATAAGGATCACATACTCTTAACTAATCTATATTGTTCCTTAAGGTTTCAATACTCATTGATGGCTTGTAGCCATGTCTTCCTTATTTTTACTTCCTTGAATAACCTGTACCCTTTATTAGAGATTTAATAATATTTAAGGGCTATCTTTATCTCTATTACAACCATCATGAATTTATAATATCTATATTAATATCATTCTCACCTTACTGACATTATATGCCTTCTAGTTACCTCAATTTAGGCTTTATTTAAGCCTATTTTCACTAAATGATTAGTTTTTCATATTTTTATATACACTGGTACTCTAAAACCACTTAAGTATCCTTAATCATTATTGAGGGAAAAATACTCCAAATTTTGGTAGATTTCCAATGGAAAAAGCACTTAGAACAACCTTAACCATAGTTCTAGGGTTTCTAGCTCACTATCTAGGCTGAGATCAAACAAAACCCAAAAAAATTAATTATACAAGGTTTGAAGGATTTAAAAAACATGTATATGTTCTATATTACCATTTATAAACTCCCTAAAATGGAAATATAACCTAATTTACTCTTTTATAGGCTTATGACAATAAAACTTAGATGTTTGCATACACTTTCCTTAACTATATCAGGGTTTTGGACAATAGTACCTACTTGGAGGAGTTTTCTCAATCTCAATATGGTTTTATTCCATTAATTACATCTGAATAAATGTTATAATTCATTCACATTACCTATTCATAATTTTCTTTCAAGATTTATCATTCTTTACAAGGTTTATCTATTAACACATGGTCTAAATCACCACAATGAGTTATAGGAAACTTGATTTTGTGCATATTTAGGTCTCAAAATCCCTTTAACAAGATGGTTTCATCCTATTTAAAATTAATTACACATATCCCAATCCTTATATGTTCTTAGAGTCTAAAGACATATCTCTTTCTTGACTGATCACAACAATCTAACCTTCTACTATAGCCATAGTAGGGTTTCAATTTCTCTCAAGACCCTCCAAATTTTCCAATGGCTTTATATACTCCTTGGATGAAGGTTACACCTATTAAAAACATGTGTTCAATGAATCAAGAAGTTTTAATTAAAAATAAGTCTCTATATTCCCCCTTATTCATAGATTATGGAAACAACTAGCCATCTACAGGTTTGTATTAGTAACAGAGTTTATTTGGATTATTTTCGAATCTATTTCAATGAATATAATAGGTTTACAACCTTATTTTTTTTCCACATCTTTCAATTCCATCCATTAAATTATCCACTTGATGAAGACAAGAATTAAGTCCTTATCTACACTACAAAAGGATTGTATCCATAAAACAAACTACATGCAGTTTATATATTTTTTAACTATCTTTATGGTTAATTATCTATCAGGTATTTCCTTCTATTCAATTTCACAACGAAATTTTTAACTTTATATTTATTCTTTCCTTATAACACTTAAAACCTTCCACTCTATCCAAATAGGGAAACACCAATTATATGAATAGGGTTTCACCTAAAAAAAGGTATAGGGTCTATCTTCTATAGTTTGAGTAAGCATCATTATAATGTCATTTGACTATAGTCCTTTTATTGAATTTCATTATCAATATGTGCATGTCATGAAATCTCTAGTTTATACGTCTTATCTAAGGAGGAAAATTCATTGCCTTATCATTCAAAGTTGTTACCTACAACTATTTCTTGATCGTTCACCATTCAATCAACCCCCTGTAACTTCATGTAAGAATCAAATTTTACATTCTTAAAGAACATATAAAAGATATTAGTAACTTGATTCAACCAATTTTTTATGAATGGAACACACATCAAAGTCATTTACTTTATTTATTATAACATTCTTTATTAGAAAACTTTCCACTCATGGGCTTAAATTCTTATTTTGAGGAGTATTGATTTTCATTCTCACTTTCAGACATCATCTCCTCCATATTTTAATTTGAGATCTCTCTCCTCTATGCCATTCTAATCTATCACAATGACTTCTCTTCCATTGTTTTGTAACATAAACTTAGAAATTAGTTACAAAACTAATTCTTGATCTTGAATGTAATGAATGGGTGCATGGTTAGCTTTCAAAAGATGTCTATCACATATGAGTTTTACAAATATGACTCATTATCACCCCTTGCATACCTTTATTATACTCCTTGACCCTACTAGACTCAACTAAACACTTCAAGCATGCATATGACCTTCCTAAACTCAATCTCCACATTTGAATTTTCAAATTCCCTATTTTGGAGGGAAAACATATAGGAATTAGATAACTCATCTTGAGGACCCCATATAGACTCAAATACATGTAACAGACCTTTAAAGGTCTCTAGACACACATTTTATCCAACTAGACCAATTTTGATACCTTATTGACAAAAAACACAAAACTGTTGTCTCCTAGCTTGATGTTCCTACATCACACTCACTAGGAGGGAGAAAAATAGAGCCACATTCTTTCTTTATTTATTTCTAATTGATATTTTTAGGGTCCCTCATGATCTTCATGCTATTGGTCCATTTTTCTAGTTCTATTCTTCTTGTCAATCGCTTGTTCTTCTTCTTCTTGGACTTATCTATTCTTTGTATCCATTCATCATCCACTTCCATGAGATAATGCCATTGCTATAGTCTTGTATTTTCATCATATTTCACCTTTCACCAATAATTTTTATCTTCTGAAAACTCAAATGTAACTAAATTGTGTACATTTGCCTTCTTCATGCTTGCTTCATGGCTTCTTTTTTCCTCAATCTCAATTATGGCTTGCTTTTCTAGAGTATCTTGCTTCTTGTTCATGTGTTAATTTTTGTAATGAAGCTCTATTAGCCTCTCATTGATGTAAATATCTATCCTTTGTTCACCTATATGTCCTTTTTCTACCTCTTCTTCTCATTTTTTCACATTTTAATGGTCTTTCCTCTCATCTTGCTCACTATGTAAGAGTAATTCCTTGCACTTTTCTTCCTCATCATAGTATCACATGACTTGATTAATATTTTAATGTCCATGTCCTTTTTTATCCAATGTAAAGTCAGTTTTAGTTTTCTATAATGAATAACTCACTTTATTGGCTTATTTATGATCCATAGTCTTGTTTTTTTCCTTCTTTGTTTGTTCATCTCTTTGTGCTTCTCTTTGTTGTTCCACTCATGAATGTTATTAAAGTTATTTCTTGGATTTTAACTTATGTATATCATATTATTTCAACCCATTTTATGGATTTAACACCTCCTCCACCATCCTTATCTCATCTTGCAACTTGAATGCATCCAACTCTTCAAATTCCTCATCAAACCTTGGTTTGATTTATTCTTCTTTGTCTTAGGCATATTATTATTTTCCCTCTCCTTAGACTCCCTCATTTGTTATATTCATAAAAACCTCTTCTTTCTATACATCATGATTCTCAATCGCTCTTTGAGGTTATTCTCCCTCATCTTGTAAAACTATACATTCATCCATCAATGTCATGGTTTATATGTTTAAGAAATGTTCAATATTGGAGTCAAAGTCAAACATACCATCATCTATCAAACTTGAAAACACATATTTAAAAAACTTATATTATCTTATTCATTAATTACCTTGTTCACATGTTTGTATATTCATTTCACTTTCTTGGTTCGTATGCACTACCTTGTTTATTTGTTTTGGAGGCTTATCAACTTCTTCAACCTTCATAATTTGTTAGAGCACACTTGCATCGTGATCTCCTTATTATCTTTTCACAGTTTTTTCAACCCATTTTTTGACTTTAAATTTCTTGGACTACTACTTGCCTCTCCTTTTTTCTCTTTCATATCTCATGTCTTGTTCATCTATCATGTCAAACTTATGTTCCTTGCCATTTACCTTTTGTTTCCATACTTGTGCTTATTTTCCACTCATGATTTTTCTTTGTTTTACCTCTTGATGGAGTTCATTATCTTACTTATAAATATATGTTTATTTTATCCACTTACTCCATACATATCCATTCACTTGTGCTCTCCTTGAGGGATACAATCTATCTTTCTTTTCTTAAACCTGAATATCAGCCTTTATTCCTCACTTATGCAACTATAATCAATGTTCAAACCCTCATTTACCTCCAATTTCAACTTATGTAAGCTTATATCTTAACTTATGTCTTCATGGGTGTCCTCCATGTCTTCTTGGTATGCTTCATCTTCTCTTGTTTCAGATGATATACTTGGTGATGCATCATAGACCTCCTCTTTCTATCCAATTTCATCTTGTGAAATGTCTTAAATCTTCAACTCTCTGTCTTATTCATTAAGTTCTTTCTCTTTGTTATATTATTTCCATTTGATGGTTGACACTATTGGCCCATTATTAATAAAAATTAAGGCCTCATGCTTGGACTTAACTAACTTATTCTTCATACCTAAAAACACAAACTCAAAAGAAATGTTAGCATACAAAAATAGAGACCACATAATCTCCTTTAATATATTTGGCATAGACATCTTCCATCTTCTCTTATATTCATTCTTTTGTGCTCTTCTTGGCACTTTTCTTATCTTATTTTTCTCTTCAATGAGAACTCTCTTTTATACTTATCTATCTTTTTCTCTCATGAGTTCAATCTTTTCAGATCTCTATCCAAATTCTTTTCTTATCTCTTTTAATTCTTTCTCTATATCCATCTTCCCCATTTATTCTTATTTTATTGGCTTATTTAGAGATTCTTAGCAAGTCCTTTAATCTTACCTCATAGACCTATTGTGGGCCATTCCTCTTCTTGATTCCTCTCTCTAGGATCTCCTCTTAACTCTCTTTACTATCTTTTGGAGTCTCTTATCTTCCTCTTCTCTCTTAGAGCTTCAATGCTCTCTTTTTTCCTTTATCTCTTCTAGCTTTCTCTTGACTAGATCTTGTCCTTTTCAAAGGACCTTGGGAATTTTTTCTATCATAAAACTCTATTTCTATATTCTAACCTTATCAAATTAAACATGTAACTCCTCTTCTCCCAATAGGCTACAAGGTTATCTCTCAAGCATACCTCATTGCATATGCATGCATATCAAATCAACAAATTATAAATCAATCAGAACACAATTATAAACCAAGTATATCTGGACTAAATTTGATACCAAAATAATGTAGAGTATTTGGGATAAGTCTTCATTAATCCTCCTCTCATTCTCTATTAAAACAACCACTTGTTTTGGATGGTTTATCATTCAACATCTTATGCCTAGTTCAATCCTTCAATGAGTTCCTTAGGCTTTGCATTCCTTTTATAATAAGTAATTGTTTTTATTAGTCTTAAAAAAACCAATTCATGGGAAATAATCCTCTATATGACATTCATATTCTCATTCTCTCTTATGTTATCCATGCATCTTTGATTCTTGTTTTGTGTTTATATTAGGCCACCATGCCATTGGTCTCAAACACCAAATGTTAGAAGAAAATTTCAAGGACTATATGTTATTTATTAGATGAGATAACATGTCTACAACCTAAAATTACATACCTCTTTATAAGGATCACATACTCTTAACCATTATATCTTGCTCCTCAAGGTTTCAATACTATTTGATGGCTTGTAGCCATGTCTTCCTTCTTTTTCCTTCCTTGACGAACCTATGCAATTTCCTGGAGATGTAATAACCTTTAAGGGTTATATTAATATTTATTAAAACCCTCATGAATTTATAATATCTATCTTAATATCCTTCTCACCTTAGTGAAGTTATATGCCTTCTAGTTTCCTCAATTTAGGCCTTATTTAAGCCTATTTACACTCGATGATTAGTTTTATGTATTGTTCCATACACTCATACTCTAAAACCACATAAATATATGTAATAATTATAAATAGAAAAAAAATCCCATATTTTGTATATTTATAATGGCTAAAACTCTTAAAACAACCTTAACCCTAGTTCTAGTGTTTATAGCTCACTGCTTAGGATGAGACCAAACAAAACTCAATAAATTTAATTGTATAAGGTTACAAGGATTAAAAAAAATTGTATATGGTTTTTGTTACCATTTATAAAGTCCCTAAATTGTTTATATGACCTAATTTAATCATGTCTAGGTGTATGACAATACAAATTAGATGTTTGCATACACTTTCCTTAACTATATCAGGGTTTTAGACAATAATACCTACTTAGAGGAGTTTTATTTGTCTCAAGATTCCATTAATTACATTTAAATAAATATTATAACTCCTTCTAATTATCTTTTCATACTATTATTGAAAGCTTTATCATTCTTTACAAGGTTTATCTATTAACACAAGGTCTAAATAGTCATACACCACAATGAGTTATAATAAACGTGATTTTGTGCATATTTAGGTCTCAAAAGCCCTTTCAAAAGATAATTTCATCCCCCATAAATTTATTTACACCTATACCAACCCTTATAGGTTATTAGAGTCCAAATACATATCTCTTTCTTGACTGAGCACAACAATCTAACCTTTCACCAGCCTTAAGCCATAGTAATATTTCAATCTTTCTCTGGTTCCTTCAAAGAATCTAATGGCCTTATCTAATAATTAGATTAATTTTAAACCTATTATAGTTATCTGTTAAATTATTCATTAATCATTAATTCAAAACAAGCCTTTACATTCACCCTTATTCATTGATTATGCATACAACTAGAAATCTACAAATCTATACAAGTAACAGAGTTCATTAAGCATCTTTTCCAATCTATTTCAATTCATATAATAGGATTACAACGTAATTTGTGTTTCCCACATATTTCAAATCCATTCATTCAAGTCTCCACTTTACCAAGCCAAGAATTAAGTCTTTATCTACACCACAAGAGGATTATATCCAAAAAATAGAGTACACATTTTATATATTTTTTAACTATCTTTATGATTTACTTATCTATTAGACATTTATTTATATTATATCTCACCACTAACTTGTTAATATTTTATTCATTATTTCCACAACACTTAAAACCTTCCACTTTATCCAAACAAGGGAACACCAACTATATGCACATGGTTTCACCTAAAATAGGGTACAAGGTCTATCTTCTATAGTTTGAGTAAGAACCATTACAACATCATTTCCTAAGAGTAATTTTATTTAATGTACTTCAAAATATGTGCATGTCATTGAATCTCTAGTTTCTACATATTATCTGAGGAAAATTCATTACCTTAGAATTCAAAGTCGTTACCTGCAATTATTTCTTGATCATTCACCATCCAATCAACCACCTCCAACTTCATGTAAGAACAAAATTTTACATGTTTCAAGATCTTGTCCAAGATATTAGTAACTTGAATCAATCAATTTATATGAATTTAACACACATCAAACTCTTTTGCTTTATTTATTATAACCTTATTTATTACAAAATAGTCCACCCATGGACATGAATTCTTGTTTTGAGGAGTATTACTTTTCATTCTCACTTTCATATTTCCTCTCCTCCCTTTTTTTATTGGATATCTCTCTCCTCTATGCCATTATAATCTATAAAAATGACTTCTCTTCCATTTTTTTCAATGTAGACTTAGAAAGTAGTTACAAAACTAATTCTTGATCTTGAACCCAATGTATGGGCGCATGATTACATTTCAAACAATGACTATCACTTTATGATTTTTACAAATATGACTCATTATCACCCATTTAATGCCTCTATTATAATCCTTGACCCTACTAGACTCATCTAAACACTTCAAACATGCATATGATCTTCCTAAACTCAATATTTACATTTAAATTTTTCAAATCCCTATTTTGGAGGGAAAGCATCTAGGAATTACATAACTCATCTTGAGGACCCCAAATGGACTAAAATACATGTAATGAACATTTAAAGGTCTCTAAACACACATTTTATCCAACTATACCAATTTTGACACCTTATTGATGAAAAACACAAAATTATTATCTCCTAGCTTGATGCTCCTACATCATATAACTTCAATGTAGTAATTGGATTTATTTACATGCCTTATGTAGACGTCAAATTCCAATCACCATTTTGTCAATATTTTATGAATAAAATTCTTTCTATAATAGTGTACAAACTGGACCAAAACCTCCAAAATGATCTATTTTTTTGGCACACATCATGTGCAAGTGTCGATTCACTTGCATCTATCTATGATTGATAAATGTATTTTAAGGAATCATTATATTATATTAATTTACATAGATTAAAATTTTTACTAAGAAAAATAAAATTTTTCACAACTAAAATTCTCTAATTCATCCCCACATGTCATGTGTATATTCCAATTTATGTTTATACTTCCCTAATTGGGGTATTACCCTATACACAATTGGCACCTTCCTGTAGTCAAACTCTAGTCAAATTATGACTACGTAAATTGAAAAATTTTACCATTTTTATTAAACATGTAACTAGTTTCCAAGAATTGAGAATTGTAAAAAGACTACTAAAATCATTAAGCAAAGCAAATCGGATTAAGAGCTTAAGTGAGAAATTGATGAAAATTTATTGAATATATATTATTGGAAATTCATAATTGAAAATATCTGGGCCATCAAATCACCCATGAAATCATCATATGGATGTCATCCACAAATCATTAATAGATATAAATATCATAATTAAGGTTACCCATTCTTTATTAATGCTTGATTATTCCAAATATTAATTACCACATTTATTGCTTATCCCTATAAAGTTGAATGGATTTGCGGCCTTCCATCTTGATTTTGAGATGGAGGGTGACAAATCAATTTATTAATTTTGTAAAACTATAAATACATGGTCCATCACCATAACCAATTAAGCTTTTCTTGGTCTATAAAACATATGAACAATATATTTATAGAGATTCATGCATCTATCGAAATTGATCAAAACAAGAGCTAAATCCATTGGTACAAGGAGAGATGTATAGAGACACTAGTACTTGTGAATTGATAAATACTTAAAGCACCAAATATATGCACAAACATGATTAATGGAGAGATCTTGGAGGAGGGCCACATGGGAAAGGTATCGTCCATGTTTTCTTTTCTAAGTTTCTTTACTCTGTTGATACATGCCCCTTGACGGTGTAGGCCTATCATGTGAGTTATTCATACTTTGCCATTTATTTTATGTTTTAAATGATTGAAGTAACTTATTTTATAATATTACTCTATATTTTGGAATGAACAATGGGATGACTCAATCCACACTCATCATGAGATCATTTTTGGACCTCTTAGGAGCCATGAAAAACTCACCATTAACCTTGTTTTAATATTTTTTGGCTTGAAAATGCCATGTTTTTTTTTATCTATTTATTGATGACTTCATCCTTGAGAACAATAAAATCAAATTTTTTTATGTTAATTGGAAAAATCATCTTTGTAATTTATTTAAATAGCTCTAGTCTTTTCTATTTTATCGTAGGTTTCGCCCATCAACAAAATTATTCATTATTTTAGTGAATTTGTCATATACTTTGGCAAAAACATTAGATAATTTGATGAATTTGTTCTTTGTTAGACATAGTCCATTTCTTGGTTTTTGTAAAATATTTCCAAATTACCTTCCTAGATGTCTTGTCTTGTTCTTTAGTGAAAATGCTCTACATTTTTGGTGAAAATGCACTACACTTCTGTCAAAATGATCTTCAATTTGGAAAAAATGATATTCACTTTGGCAAAAGTGTTCTACACTTTGGAAAAAACACTCTGCACTTTTTCTAAAACAAACTGCACTTTAGAAAAAAATAATTCATTCTTTAATTAAAATGCTTTGCATTTTGTTAAAAATTCTCTGTACTTTGGCAAAAATGCTCTACACTTTGACAAAAATGCTTTGCAATTTTGGCAAAAACATTTTGCACCTCAGTGAAAATGTTATAGGTTTAATTTTATGCCTATTGTTTAATTTTTTTATTTTTAGTGATATTGTTACTCTATTTAGTGAATATGTCATAACAGTAGGAAAATTGATTCTAATTGATTAAATCATCCTTGTACTCAGTGAAATGATATTTATCTATTTTTATGTTTGTTGTCTACTTTTTGTATAGGTTCCTAAAATAATGAAATCATTTTTTTAAATGGTGACTTTGCCCTAATACCAAAGACTTGAAACTTAAAAACTTCAAATTTTTACTTTGGTTATTTAACCTAATCAAGCACAAAGAAATCATCTAATGCATTCTGTACGGTATTAAGAAAAAGATAAGGAGACTATAATATTAATAAAACCATATCAAATTGTATTTTGGTGATTTAAAAACATTTTCAAAAAACTTTCTTTTTTATTTGAATGTTCTAAATAAAGGCCAAATTTCAATCACATTTCAAATAGGTGGTTAAAAAGAACATTCACATTTAGACTAAGATCTTTTAATAACACATTGCATTTTATTATTTATTTGTAATAAACTTGTTAAGTTTTATTTCTTGTTACTAAGTTGGTGTGCCTATGTTCACCCCTTATACCCTTTAAGGAACTTGGGTGACTAAAATTACATTATTTTACTTGTTTGTTTGATTCTATCTGAATAAATGTTACATATTTTCTCTGCTTATTCTTCAGGGCATGGATGACTTAGAAGTGACTGAGTTCTTTTTTTTTTTAATTTCTATCTTGAGGTCTTTCTTGTAAGTTTTTTAGGTGGAATTTAACATGCGTGTCATCTCCCAATATTTTTTCATCTCCACAAATCTGATGGGGTATATAAAAAGAGCATACCATCTACTGGGATAGTGATTAAGTGATTAATTTGACTTAGTAAAAGGGACTTAGGTCAAGAAGAAGTCAAGACATTTAACTTCACTAATCAATACACAATTGAAGTCATTATGAAATGGATAAGACCCTTTTATAACAAAATAAATACTTTGAATCCATTAATAGATATTTATTTTACCCATGTTTTGTTAGTGTAGGTTTTTATTTTTCACTATTATTTAATTAGGAAATATTATATATTTGTGCATACATAGAGTTTTCCTACATTTGTGGGATAGGCTAGCTTATGTGGAGATGTGTGTCATAGATGTGTCATAGGTGTCATAAGAATGTCATAACTCCTTTGATCAGCTATTCCAGGTACGGGAGTTACTTATCTATTCTTAACACCTTGTGACCACCTTTTTTGGAGGAGTTACAGTCTATTTTTGGGGTGCTTTGACCACCATTTATGGGGGAGTTACTTACAAGTTATCGTATCTGTATTCTTCATTATGGCCATCTCATGTTAATCAAATATTGGGTTTTTCTCCTATTTGTCTTTTGTAAATTATCTCTTTCAGTGTTTTCACTTTGCTTTAACTTCTTTATGGTGTTCACCAGCTTCATCTCATGTGATCACTTGACCACTACATTCACATTATTTGGACCCTGGCAACAACTCCAATATGGTATCAGAGCCACCCCGATAATCGTGTGTCTGGTTATGTTATTAGTTTATTTTGAAAATGTGAGGAGTGGAGTTCTCTTTATGTTCTTTTACTTATTTCCAGATTTGATCTGAAAAAACCTTTCAATATCATTTCTTGTGCTGCATTTATCTTTCTTATGGATTACCTTCATGGTGTTTGGATTTTCATGTTTTTTGCCAACTACTATATACATTTGTTGTGTCAAAATGGCATTTCAGATCTAAGGCGTAGCTGTTGAAGAAGTGGCACCATTTTTTGACAGCTCTGCACTTGGCATTAGTTTTTGCTACTCTAGCATTGTTTGGTAAAGGGAGGCACTAATGTTTTTGCTGATCTCTTTCATTGAGATCTGACCAGTTGCACTTGGCATCCTTTTATAACCATCAGGAATTTTTCTCCAGTAGTTTGGCACTTTTAGCAGCAATAAAAAGTCTTTTTCCAGCAAGTTGGCATCACATTTCTGCTCCTTGCATCAAATCTGCACATTTTGAGTGGCTTGGCGACTCCTTATCCCACCTTGGTGTCATCTTTTTTTTTGGAAAAGTGTTGTTTTTGGACTTTAGCTAGAAAATTTGTGAATGGGCATTGGAATCTAGAAGGAGTGAAGGTTGCATGGAAGAAGGGCATAAGGAGTGAAGATTGGCATATGGCATGAGAGAGAGGAGCCTCTCATTGTCATCCTTTCTAGACATCTGCTCTGCTACACAGCAGCAACAAACAACAAAAATCAGATGCCCCATTTCCAATGAGCCATTTGGTGGGCCCACTCTCTACTAAGCAAAATTGGTAAATTATGCTTTTGTCTAATTTCCTCATAATTATTCTAATCTTGTATTCATAAATCAGTCATTTGATTTTTTGAATTAAAGTCAAATTGGAAAATTAGCATTTAAAAAAATAGTTTAAAGGTTTTAAAAACTTGTATCTTCAACCTACAAAGATGAAGGGTGAGGCTCAGATTGGCAGGGCACTCAATCCCCCTCAAAAGACTAATCCACTTCATTCTTCACTCTGTGTCAAGTCCAATGAGTGGTTAGAAGGCCACTTTCTCTCTCAAAATAGGCATTTTAAAAATGTTTTAGTGCTTTTTTTTGCAAAAATTACTAGTTTACAAGAAATTAAGACTTTAAAATCTTGAAAATGGTTGCTCAGATTCAAGTTCCATATTTTGAAAAAGTGCTTAGTTTACAATTTTCCACAACATAGGCTAGATAATTGTCAAAAATACACTACTTTATAAAGTGCAAAAAATTTGGGTCTCCTAGGACGCATTTTCGACTGAGTCTGACATCCTATTTACTTAAAGTCTTGCATTGATTACTCTAAGACACATTCTTAGCTGATCCCAATGCCTTTAGAGTGTGCACTTTCATATTTGGGAAGGGCTCAACATTTTTAGGGGCTATGATTGCTTTTCAGCACTTCCAATCTTTATTTTCATTATCCTTTCTACATAATTTTTTAGCTTGCAATCAACAAAACTTCACCTAAATTCAGCTTAAATGGATTCCTTTCAAATTAAAACCCTAACACCTTTTAACTATCATGAATGGAAGGTTATAATGTCAATCATTCTTACAAGCAAAGGGTTGTATAGGATCGCCATGGGTACTGGAGTAGAACCCAACATTGATGCTAAAAAGGTCAAGTGGTACAACCATAGTGATGAAGCCTTTGGATTACTGAGCTTGTCCATGTCTCCAAAACTTTTCTTCCATTTAGAAACCACCAAGACTCCCAAAGACATATGGGACACATTAGAGGTCATTTTTGGGAAGGTTGATGAGATGAGAGGTCATGAGCTTGAAAATGAACTCATAAGTCTAAGTCCTAGCAACTTTGACACCCTACAGGACCTATTTACTAAGTTTAAGGCCCTCAGATTGCAATTGAAAGAATACATGATAGAGAAGAAAGATGATCAACTCATCCTTTCTATTCTCACAAAGTTAGGTCCAAGCTATTTAGTCTTTGTCTCCACTTTCCATGCCACAAAAAGTGCCCTTGGCACTACATGGAAAATGCCTTCTTTGGATTCATTGATTGTCGACATGACTAGGGAGCAAGATAAGCTAATTCAAATGGACACAATGAATTTTACTCAACTCCAAGCTTTGATAGCTGGAAATGGTAAGGATAAGACTTCAACAAAGGAGAAGAAGAAAAAGAACAAGGACTAGGACCAGTAGAAGAAGAAAGAAAAAAACAATCTTGCCAAAAACAACACTAAGTCTTCCTCCTCCAATGCTAAACCTAAGAAGGAGAAGGTAAAGTGTGCCTATTTTAAGAAGACAGGGCATGATGAACACAAATGCATGAAGAAACAAAAAGATCACCTAACTCATCTTCTAGAGAAGCACAACATAGGTGTTCCTGAGTCCATCAAGCAAAATTCATCTACCCAAGATTGTACTAAGACAAAAGGCAAGGGTAAGGAGAAAGAAAATGGAAAGGCCCTTGTAGCTATAGTAGCTTCTACATCTTCATGGGTCATTGACTCAGGTGCCTTTCACCACATGGGCTCTTCCCTAGTTGAGTTTTCATCGTTAGAGCCTTGTAGCATGGCTTCAATTAGTTTCACTGATGACACATGATTTTTTGTTGCAGGGAGAGGGCTAGCTAAAATGGAAGGAGGAACATTCAATAATGTTCTAAGTGTTCCTTATCTTTCAACCAATCTCCTATCAATGTACCAAATCACTCACACTGGTTAGGGCATGAGAGTTAAGTTTTCACCAGATTCAATGGCTGTCAGGGAGTTACATAGTGATACTACAGTGGCAGTGGATAGGGCAGATCACTAAGCAAGGTTATACACCTCACATTTTGCACCTGATTCTTCTCCACCAACATTGCTGACTCATTCAGATGGAGTTAGTAAATTATGGCATGAGTGGTTTGGCCACCTTAATTACCGCTACCTTGAGCAACTTTGAAAACATGACATGGTCATTGGCTTTCCTTTTGTCCAATTATTAAAAGGACTTTGTGAGGGGTGATCCCTTGGGAAGCATCCTGAAGCAAAATTTGACAAAGGAAAAGCTTGGAGGGCTTCACAACCTTTGGAGTTAGTCCACAGTGATGTATTGGGACCCTTTCCCAAACCATCTTTCACAAGGGCCAAATACATCCTCACTTTCATTGATGACTTCTCTAGGTACACTTGGATATATTTTCTCAAACAAAAGTCTAAAGTGTTTGAAAAAATTCTAGACTTCAAGGCTCTTGTTGAGAAATAGAGTGAGAAATCCATCAAGGTTCTTCAAATTGATAATGGAGGGGAGTATGTCAGCAACAATTTTGAGTAGTTTTGCACCATAGAGGGGATTGATTTAAAGTGCATAGTCACTTATATTCCTTCACAGAATGGTTTTATAGAATGGAAAAATATGTTCTTGCAAGAGATGGGTAGCTATATGATTCACTCCAAATCCTTAGCACCACATTAGTGGGTTGAAGCCATCAATTGTGCTTGCTACATTCAACATAGGGTTCCTCACAAAGATTTAAAATGGATAACACCCTTTGAAGCTTAGCATAAAAGGAAACTTGATGTTAAGCACCTTAGGGTTTTTGGATCCCTAGCCATGGCCTCCATACTGAAGAAGAAATGCAAAGCTATAGAATGTCAGTCCAATCCTTGCATCTTTGTATGATATCTGGATGGTGTTAAGGGGTATCACCTTCTAGATATGACCACTCCTATGTTGTTCATTGAGATAAGTGTCCACTTTTAGGAGAGTCCTAGAGATTCAACACTTATCACTTCTTCTCTCTCATCAGATCTACTTCTTCATGATGATTCCTAAGATTCAGGTCAGCCATAGCAAGTTCTTGAGCCAAAGACATTTTCTTCTTCTTCGAGTTTAGAAAGTGAGGATAGTGATGCATGGTCATCCACCTCTAGTTAGTTAGAGGATGATGAGTTAGCACCTGAATCACCCACTTCTGGGCCACTTTGGGCTAGACAGACACTTGAGAGTGCTGGCACTTGGGTAGGAGATCCCACAAATGATAGATGTACTAGGGGGATTTTTAGAGAGATCCACATGCCTTCTTTGCCTCAATTTCAGATCCACAAACTTTTTGATAGGCATCGAGAGTACCTGAGTGGGATAGTGCTATGGAAGAAGATTATTCTTCCTTAATCAAAAATCACACTTGGGACTTTACTTCACTTCCTAATGGAAGGATGATGGTTTGATGTAGGTGGATATATCAGACCAAGTTTGTAGTAGATGGGTTGGCTGATAAGTATAAGGTGCAACTAGTCACCAAGGGTTTCTCTTAGGTGGTAGGCATTGACTACTCAGAGACCTTTGCACCCATTGTAAAGATGACTTGTATCCAACTAACCTTGGCTATTGCCACATCACATGGTTGGGATGTGCACTAGATGGATGTGAAGAGTGCCTTTCTTCATAGAGACCTAAAGGAGGAGATCTACATGGAACAAATGCAAGGATTTGTTCAAGATTCTTCCTTAGTATGTAGACTTAGGAAATCTATATATGGCCTCAAATAGACTCCTCAGGCTTGGTATGCCAAGATGGATTCCTTCCTTCTCACAGTGGGTTTCACCAGGTGCCATTATGACCCCAATGCCTACTTCTTATGATAGGATGATTTGCTCCTGGTTTTGGTTCTATATGTTGATGACCTTTTGATCATTGAGAGTTATTCATCGGCTATTGTAGGAGTGAAGGCATCTCTCCAGGATAGATTTGACATGATAGACTTGGGTTTGTTGCACTACTTCCTTAGCATTAAGATCTCATAGTCATATTCAAGGATTTCTCTTGTACAACCTAAGTATGCTCTTGATTTATTATCTCAGTTTCACATGGCTAATTGCAAGCCATCTTTGACTCCCTTTTTATCAAGAGTCAAGCTTGAGGTTGACTATTCTTCATGATTATTTGATGCCACTCGGTATGAACATCTTGTTGGCAATCTCATCTACTTGACTCACACTAGGCTTGACATATCATATACAGTGGGAATTGTCTCTAGATTTATGCAGGAACCTCATGAGCTACATTGGAAAGTAGCTAAGAGGATCTTCCATTACATACAGGGTTCACATAGATATGGGACTCATTACAAATTTGGCATAGAGTTTGACTTGGTTGGATATACAGATTCAGAGTGGGCTGGCGATTCAAAGACTCACAGGTCCACTTCTGGTTACAATTTCTATCTAGGTTATGGTCCTATCAGTTGGTCTAGTAAGAAGTAGAATGCTATTGCTATATCATCCATAGAGGCAAAGTACAGGGGAGCTATTAATGAAGCTACTAAGGCTATTTGGCTTTAGGGGATACTTTCTGAGTTTGGCATTCCTATCAAGCAGCCCACCATCATTTATTATGACAACCAGAGTACCATTCAGATTTGTAGGAATCCAGTTCAACACTAGTAGAACACGCACATAGAGATTCACATGCATTTCATTCGAGAGCTTATTCATAGTCAGGTCATTGACTTGATATTTTTCTAGTCTTTGGAGCAGGTTGTAGACATCTTCACCAAACCTTTCATTGAGAGCAAGTTCATTCATTTATGAGCTCTTCTTGGGGTGCGATCCACATTTGTAGTAGCATCATCTTTAGGGGGCCCACTAGCCTCTTTATTTCTTTTATGTCTCTCTTTGGGGGGGGGAGGTTTTTTCCTATGGGTTTTCTCCTTTTCTCTATCTTATGGGAGATTGTATTTGTACATGGGCACCTCATTAGGCCTAGTTACTAGGACCCATTTTATATTTCCACACTGTCCACCTAAGCTACGCTTATGGGGGGTGTTAGTGTAGGTTTTTATTTTTTCCTATTATTTAATTAGGGAATATTATATATTTTTGCATACATGGATTTTTTCTACATTCATGGGATAGGCTAGCTTATGTGGAGATGTGTGTCATAGATGTGTCATAGGTGTCACAAAAATGTCATAAGTAACTCCTTTGATCGGCTATTTTGGGTATGGGAGTTACTTCTTTATTATTAACACCTTGTCACCACCTTTTGTGGAGGAGTTATAATATATTCTTGGGGTGCTTTGACCACCATTTTTGGAGGAGTTACTTACGAGCTCTCTTATATGTATTCTTCATTACGACCATCTCATGTTAATCGAATATTGGGTTTTGCCCCTATTTGTTTTTTGCAAATTATCTCTTTCAATGTTTTCACTTTGTTTTAGCTTCTTTGTGGTGTGCACTAGCTTCATCTTGTGTTATCACTTGACCATTGCATTCACATTATTCGGACCCCGAAAACAACTCTGATATGTTCAGAGGCACTTGTGGACCTTTTGGAAAATTTTATAATTTTTTTAACATTAAATGACCCACATACCATGGATCATCCTCATAATGTTTATTTTTTTGTGCTCTAAGTTCCATTCCACATATAATTTCATGATAGATAGAGGATGTTAATCACTCTAACTTTATGTGATCTTGATTTATTGGATTAAAAAACTAAGTCCTCTCAAGAACTGGTATATTGATGAAAGTTTGGAAGATACTATGCATACCTTTTTTCAATCATTCAAATAGGAACATGTGATTTTCTAAGTTTACAAAAATATGTCACATAAGCAAAATAGGTCCTAAATCCTCTTGAACCAGATTCAATTTCAATTTTCAAGTATTCAATCTAAGGATAACTAGTTTGCACTTGAGTCTTTCCTATCACTTGACCTGGAGTGTTTTACTCTTTATCTTTGGGTCATATTACTTTTATTGGATTTTTATTTGATTTTATATCCTTACATAAGTATGATTCTTGTTCTTATATTTTAAACATTATCATATATTTACACATTAAGGTGTTACGTTATTTGAATTACCATTTAACACTTGGGCATTTTAGACAATGCTACATATATCATTTTTTTTCTCACGTGGTATCATTACAATACGCATTTTATTTTTAATTTTGAACTTAGGTGTTCTTGATTTAACCTACTTCTTAAGTTCTTGGACTATTTAACTTTATTATCTAGTGAGTGTAGTTATGTTACCCATGTTATTCTAAAGTTTGAAAATAGGTTTTCTTGCATTAGCATATGCTCTAAGTTCCTAAACCATTTGACCTTATTCTAATTTGATAATTGATCCCAACCATGGCCTGATTGTACTTTTATATAGTACTAACAAATTTTGGAATTAGGTTTTATTATGTTATCCTACTCTATAAGTACCAATATATTTTTTACCTTCTAATTTATCAATGTTGACCAAATAAGTTCAAGTATTCCAAAATCTTCACTTATTCTAATTATATGTTGTTAAATTGTCCAAGCCTATTCTAAAGTTTACAAGGACCATTTGATAGTTTTTTTTAATTCTAAATTGAACCAAAACTATAATTAAATTTTTATTCAAACACTGGGTACTGTTCCAACCATGTTGAGATACACTCATATTGGAGTCTTTTATGGCCATAGTTATGAGGAGGAATAATTTTATGATGGATAAGATTATTTGGTAATGTAAAAATAAATTCATTCCATTTTGGGAATAAGGTAAGGTAAATACATCGACAATCAACTAACTGAATACCAAGATGAGGTTCTCTTATAATTGATAGAATCAGGGGCTAGAATCCCCTCAGATTTTCCAAAGACCAATTGCATACCCTTATTTGAATAAAAGAGCTCAACAGTAAAAACTAGTTATTTAATAATAATAACCTTGTATTTAAGTACACAAACCAACCATTACTTATTCTACATAAGGGAAGGTTTCATTGATGGATTCTTCATAAATGGGTCATATCCTTGCATTTACTATACAATAAACTAGTCAACTTTATGTATATCAGATTGTCACTAACTTAAAAACTTATTTGGATATGAACTTGTTTAACAATACCAAATATATAGAGAAAAATTAGTTACATTACCAACAAAAAATACCAAATTAACCCTACCCATGATAAATATCCTTTACCTCCTCCTGAACAAGATATGACAGTAAATGCTTCACAACATGTTTCACTTAATACACATCACAAATTATTTAACCATCATGAAACCACTTCTAATTCATGATGTGTACCTAATACTTTTTATTAATTATTAGACCACACCTAATAAAAGATGTTGATAATCCATCAACTTAAAAATTGGTGGATAATTTGTATAACACAAGACCAACTTAATCTAATTATTCAAAATAAAATGTTCCACTTATGAACTAGCAACAACAATAAATTATTCAAATTCATCACCATGTTTATCAAAATGTTTAGATTCCTTATAGCTCACAATAAATGATTCTACATAATCAACATTATAAACCTAGGGATCAACAATAAAACCCTATAAATCAATAGTGTCATACCTATTCATATACACATTAAAACCAATAATAAACACTTAAACAAGAACAAAAATTAAGACATATGGGGCATATTACTAGTAAGACTAGGCAAGGATGATCCATTCATACCCACATCAACCCAAACCAAACCTATTAGTCTAGTGAACAATCGACAAAACTATATCCTTCCACTACACACTACTCCAAATATCCAAGAGTGGAATGGAATGAAGGAGCTAGTATAAAGGCTTAAAATAGGTAAATATACCAAAAATTAAAACTCTTATGAGATATTCCCTTCAAAATTTGACATGAGAATCCTTCAAGTACCCTTCCCAACTAATTTTAATGTAGCCAAATTTGATAAATATAAAGAGAAGGGTTATCCTAGAGGGAATATATAAGCTTTCTTTTTCACATTTCAAGAGGTAGCCTATACAAGTGTGTATTTGATGCATGTGTTTCCATGTAGTTTGGGTGGACAAGCCTTATAGTGGATTCTCAAATTACTTAAAGGATCAGTACAAATTTCAGTAATTTTTCACAAAAATTCATTAACCAATTGTATTGTGACATCAAACATGAGGTGATAGTGGTTGACTTATGTAAATACAAATAGAGGGATGGAGAAAGATTCTTAACCTATCTACAATGGTGGAAAGCACTATCTATTTACTTCCAACATAATCTACTTGATAGACAACTAGCTAATATCTTCACATAAAACTTACACCCCAAGGTTTCTCATAATCTAAGACTCACTTTTGATAGCACATTAAAAGAAATCATTGACAAGGGTGTATATATTTTTAAATAATTTATTGATGAAGTTTTGGTAAAAATCTATTCCCAAGATCAAACATCACATTAAGCTCAAGCGCTTTCTCAAACCAATATCACTAATAATCCTTAGACATTTAACAAAAATAAGAACATGGTAGGTAATAAAGGTAATGGTGTGGTTTATCAACCTCTCAAGTTAAATTATATTGACCTTTGTGACCTCAATTCAACTTATACTAATCCATTTCCCTCTACCATGTTCACCAATTCCATTATTAAGGATGATAGTATTACCACATTTATCATTAATGATGCATTATGTATACACATACCATTTTCAAACTTTAGCAATCACTGACACTTTATGTCTTGTAATAACCCATCGAGTCTCAATATCTCTAAGTGCATGCCCTAAGGGCTGCACTAGGAAAGGACTGGGTAGACCATTTGTGTTTTAAAAGACTATTGTCACTTTTTCCACTTGTTATCTACACACGTGACTCCTAAAAACAAATCCACTAAGCTTTTTCTCCTATTTCACACCCTTTTTTAGTCATTTACCACCTTCATTAGCCCTTATATAACCTAAAACCCCTTTTTGATAGATTGCATTATATATCCAGCCACATCAACCTTGTATTCTTATTGATAAAAAAAATTAAGTCATATAGGTTGACTCTATATTATAGCTAGGGATATAATGTAGGTATAAATGGATACACAGTCATACAAGTTGATTGAATACTATTGATAGGGAAAAACATAGTCTAAAAGAGATTGTACTGATCAAAATGATAGTGTGATAAAATAAGGGGAAATTTTACAATATAATTTAAGTAATAAAAGGAAGCAAACACATAAATACTTGGATCAATGTGAGTGATCCAATTAGGCCACACATCAAAAAATCTTGAACCAACACTATCTAATGCATTTTTTTAACATACAACACACAATTATCAAAGAGAAAGTAATCAACTAAAAAGTAAATGCTAAGTGATCATCTTGATTGTCGTTAGATTATTAGAAAGTGTTTTTTTAAGTTTGATAATAAAGTTGGTTTAAAATAGGGAACTAAAAAATAATTTATGGATGGTTTCAAGACATTTAGGCTAAAATGGATATGTGTTGGTAATGGTAATGGATTGGTATTGAGGCCTACCCCTTCATTTCGTAATCTTGTAGGGACAGGGATGTCAACTAATTTGACAATATATAACATTAACCATGTATTTATACATGGATAGAAAACCAAGTTGGATTCTCCCTTAGTGATGAAATGCAATTAGGTAAGCCTTGGGAAGACAAGTGTTAAATGCATTTTGAATATTGTGTGATTTTATAGTGTGTGCAATAGAGAAAAATAGTGTAACTAAATTGTAATTTGAAAAACTACCTATTTATACTATGTGAGTTATTTTAAACATGAAAATAATTGAAAATGATAGTGTGAATTAATTATTAGCAAATAGTTATTAGTTCCCAAATTTAGAATAGTATATAGTTATTTCAAATAACACTATATGCAAATAGTACATAATAGAGTCGACTGGATTACTACTATTATGTGAATGCAAGAGTCTTTAAGAATAGATTAAAATAGGTCAAATTATTATTTTATACAAAATTTAGGTTACAAAATTAAGTCGACCAGGTTGACTTAGTTTATTGTATGGATGCAATTTTCAAGACTACTAACCTGCATAAAATAGAACTAGAATGAATTAATGAAGTGACATAGAGAAAGAGAGGAACCTTGGTGGGTTAGAGGATGATTATGATTGTAAATTTGATGTTGAGGTGCTTTGAATGCTAGTTTAAAATTATACAAATAAATTTAATTGGTTTTCCCCAATTCTACAAAACCCTATGTTTTGAAGAAGGAAAAGATGATTAAATCAACTTGTTTGACCTAGTTTGTTGATATAGATGCTAACAGAGAGACTAAGTTGACCTGTTTAACCAAGTTTCATGATATAGATGCTAGTAGAGAAACTAAGTCAACCTATTTGACCTAATTTATTGATCTAGATGTTGGTAGAGAGCATAATTTCACTTTTTCAACCTCATTTATTAAACTGAATGCTACCAAAAAGACTAAGTTTACCTATTCAACCTTGTTTATTGATTAGAATGTTGAAAGAGATAATAATATGATAGAGTTGACCTGTCTGAGCTTTTATTTTTATCTAATATTAAAGAAGAATATTATGTTGAGATATTCAATCTAGTAAGCTAAATATTATGAAGACCTGCATAGACAAAACATAGTCATTTTGATGCAACTATGTGTTAAACCTACTCATAGAAAGTTATAACTAAAACAACTAGTTTGATATAGTATCATAAATATATAAAAATAATAAGATAATAGAAATGAAAAAATGAAATAAAACCTACAAGGGTTAGAATCATGTTTGGTTCACCATAATGTATGTAATGTGAAATGTAGCAAATATACAAATCAATCCTAACTTAGGGAAGATAAATCCTAATTATTATTTTTATTGGGGATACATTAGATAATCGAGGTCATGACTAATTTGAATCCACTAGACCTAACCAAGGGACATCTTACCATAAATAATATCACAATGGAGAGTTCTAAAGCCTCCAGTCAAGCCAAACTATGCAGTAACCCTAACTAAGTCCTATGCTTTCATATTCACTAAACTAATAACAAGAAAAACAAAATATATTATAATTCTCACCAAATCATGTGGCACAAAGCGAGGGTAATAAATATCAAAATTAAAATGCATATAATACATATACTCATGTCAATGTATATATAATCCTAATTCATGTAATAGTTGTACAAAAGAATATCTATCTACTCTTATAAAATAGGAACAAAGATATGAATGATTGCCTTGGAATATGAACCCACTAAGCCATAATCTTTCCCTCGGAAAAAGTGATTTTCAATAGGTTGTTGTGGTATGTAAGGATGACAAGGATAAATCAGCTCTAGGATAAATGACCTACCAATCCATCCAAAATACTTCTCCACAAGATACAATTTGTATCTCCAAAGAAAGTATGAAACCTTAATCTTTCTCCTCAAGTAGAATGGTGGATAAATAGATGTGCAATATATATGGTGAAATGAATGTGTTTATATAGGTGGATATAACCATAAACGCTTATAAAATTTTAGGCTAACAAGGTTGACTCGGTTGACCTAGTATCCTAATTCACAAAAATAAACTAGGTCATAGACAAGTTCATGTAGGGGCTGACCTAGACCCTAATGAGCTTTGTTAATAATAATACAAGGTTGATATGGTTGAGTATGTAATTTAAACCATAAAAAAGGGTTTTTATGTTAGGTAATGACTAATTAAACTATTAAATGACTATAGGAGGGTGATAAATAGGAGGCACAACTTAGGGGAATGGTTTTTAGTAGACAAGTGTGTAGATCACAAGTCAAAAAAGGGAAAATAATCTTATGAAGCACTAATGGACTGCCCACCTATTTCTTTGTGTACCACTTAGGACATGCAATCATAGAGATTGAGACTCAATGGGGTTTCTAAAAGATATAATGCATCAATGATTGATAAAGCTTGAAAATATTATGTGTATACAGATTCCACATCAAAAAATTACCTATGTTTTATAACTTCTATGGCTATCTTGAACCTTATAAAAATCCTAACATGCCTAACATGAATTTTCAAAATAAATATAAACTACTATATAGGAGCCACTCATATTTATACTTAGTATGTCACCCAATTAAGATTGGGCCACCAGTGATGAGGGAGGTTGGTTGTATGGTGATGGTTTTGTTAATCACTTAAAGAATGCCAAGTACCTTATACCAAATAGAATCATGGATAGCCTAGACTATGTAGAAAGAAGATTGTGACCAAAAACGTAAGGAATTTTTAAACCTATTTTAGATACTAAACCTTTGAGGAATTGATGTCTTAAATTTACACCACGTAAGGGTGACCTCATTAATTTTCAGAGTCATTTTGCTTCATCGACTCACAATGAAACTCTTGAAAATGACTTAATATCCTATTATAGGGCCTATGATGAGTTAGTAGATACTAATTTATTTTATTCTAATGTTATCATGACCATCACATCCCATTATCCACTATCCCTTCAAAACCCTGACCTACTCAATTAGAATCAACAAGATTCTATTATGTTGGTGAATAATTTTTAGAATGAAGAATCTATTGTCATGTCATGGACCTTTAAGATGGATTTATAGTTGGTGATCACAAACAAGGATTTGATTCCCATTTGTACCATGCTTCCTATTTCAGATAGTAGGTGAGATTCCTTGGTCATGATAAAAGTAAAACATCAATGATTCCCATTTGTACCATGCTTCCTATTTCAGATAGTACGTGAGATTCCTTGGTCATGATAAAAGTAAAAAATCAATATCCTTGATCAAAAACCTAATTCAGGAACCCTTAGGTCAGGGAAAGAGTAAAGATAAAGATAATTCCATGAATGAAACCCTACTTCAAGCACTCATGGATGGGGATGTTTATCACTCTCCTCAATAATCTTAGCATCCACCTAGTACAATCATTTCCAATGGTTTAAACTTCAATTTTGAAGAACATCATGTTTTTAGCACCTTGCTCAATATTTTCCCAAATTATTTGCCAACTAGACATTGCCTAGTATAGAGGATTTAGATTCCTCCTATATGGGAAAATATTGTGATCAATAGGTAGTTTAAGAGGATCCATTCTCTTTTTTGGTGATGACTCTTTAGGATAGCCCAAAATTACTAGTTAAAGAGACTATGGAGGTCAACATTGGTAAATATGATGATCCCAAGATTATTCTTCTAGGTGCATCCCTCACTAATAAGGAGGTTAAATTCATTTTTATCATTATGAAATAATTCATTGATATATTTTCATGCACATACATAGACATTTCTTCTCTTGATATTTCATTTGTGGGACATAACCTAGTTGTCCATCTAGATGCCGAACCAGTCAAATAGAAAATGCAGAAAATACATGTACATATAGCCATCTTAGTTGAAAATGATTTATAAAATTTACTTGATGAAGGTTTAATTAAACTAATTGACTATTTCGAGTGTATCTCTAATATCATACCAATTAGTGAAAAACCATAGGCCATTCACCTATGTACTAATTTCAAAGACATTAATAAGGAAATCCCTAAATATGATTTATTACTACCTAGCATTGACATGATAATCTATTTAATAGAAGGATATGAAATGTTTTCCCTCATGGATCATGAATTTTTTAGGGTATATCTAGATTAATCTTTCACCATAATACCATCCCAAAACCATGTTTACCACACCATGGGGAATGTTTTGGTATTGATTCATGCCCTTTGGCTTAAACATTGCAAGTGAAATAGATCAATGTGATATAATTGTCATCTTCCATGAGATTATGCATCACATAATTAAAGACTACATTGATGATATCTTAGCTAAATAAATAACACCTTAGATAAAAATTTAGAGGATGTTTATGCCCAAAAATCTATAAGTAATTTTTTTGAATTTTGAAAATGGTTAATTCTATGAAAATATATAAAAGTCAAATAGCCTCAATTTTATACAATTTTTTATACTTTTGTTTTGAATTGCCTTATAAATTATATTCAATCCTATTTTTAAAACTATTTTTCCATAGTTACTATGCATGTATGGTCCTAATCCACCAAGAAGTTATATGAGACATATATTGGTTATCTCAAATTACTAGGTGTGTGCATGTGTGCACGACACATGTGTGTATGTGTGTGGGGGGCATGGATAGATGGTTGTGTGTTATAAGGACCACCTATGACACAATAAGATTAAAGTAATAATTATATTTTAGCTAGCATGGTTTATTTTTTATTTGGTAGAGTAAAAATGCTTTTGAAATTGAAGTTATGAACTGGGTTGTGAGGGTTTTGAAAAATGGACCCACATCCAAGCACAAAAATGAGGGAAAAGGATCCCCATAAAGACCAAGTATAAAAAAGAGGGTTTTAAGGCTCCCCCAACCTTATACAGTGGTAAAGGTACCTATGATCTGAGTAGGACCAGAGATCATCAAGGTTTTAAAGATTCCCACAATCAAGGGTTTTAATGATCCCATAACTTGTAAGTACAACAAAGAGGGTTTGAACGGTCCCCCAACATTAATCAAATAGATTAAAGGTCCCATTAACATTCCAATATTAGAGAACATGAGGGTTTTAAGGATTCCCACATCTAGGGATTTTAAGGCTCCCTTAATCTGAAAGTATAAAAAGGAGGGTTTGGAGGCTCTCCCAACCTTAAACAATTGGATTAAAGGTCCCATGTCCAATATAAAACTAGAGAACATGAGGGTTTTGAGGGTTCCCACAACCAAGGATTTTAAGGTCATATAACCTATAGAATATAATGAAGTTGTTACACTACACACTAGAAGATCACCTAGAGGGGGAGATCTTCTACCATCAGGGTCTTTTACATATCCTTCAAATATTAGAGTTCTAGAGAGATGGTTTCTCTTCCATCTTAGATTAACATCCTAGAAAATCATAGCAAGAAACCATGGACAAAACATAAGTTCAACTAGAAAAAGAGGTCTTATACCTCTTAGGATATCTACATCACTTTCTTAGAGGTGTTTAAAATGACTCATCCCTCTAAGATTCACATCTTGGTGAAGTAAAAAAATCAAATTTTAGAACATAATTTCAATTGTAAAAGGGTTTTACACCTCTTAGGTCATCCACACAACTCCCATGTAACTAGGTCATAACTAGTTGACTGATCTTTCCACCAAAGTCTATAATTTCTATAGAGCAAAGTAGGGGCATTTTAAGGCTCCCAAAACCTCTCAAAAAGAGACATGAGGGTCTTTAGGTACCCATAACCAGGGGTTTCAAGGATCTCATAGCATTAGGAACACATAGGTACTTCAAAATAATGAGATTAAAGGTGCTAACACCCTTCTCTATAACATTCCTAACGACACTTCTAGACAAAAGGCCTTCCAAGAAGAAATAAATTTTTCCTTATAAATATTCTATCCAACAATTACTTAACCAGTTCAAATTAAGTGTGTTTTTCCTCCCTCTAAAATACATAAATAAAATAAAGCATAAATGAACCTCCACTAAGGCTTCATACATAACCAATTTGAATTTGTGAGACCCCGTAACTAGATGAAACCAAAGGTAGATTCCTCTAACATATTGAGGGGATACTAAATGAAAATTTTAATGTTGGTCCAACACATCACCTATAGGATTAATGTAAGTTTCTCAAATACATATGTGATAGTTTCTCAAATTTTATAGTCATTTATGCAAGCTATTGGACGAAAGCTATGATATTTGAAATATTTCAACCTATCTATATAGTTCATATAGAATCTTCATCATGTTACGTCCATTCATTTACTAATTTTAAAAAGGTTGAAACATAATCCACTAGTTGTAAGACTTGTTAACTTACTATAATAGCTTGCACAACTATTGTATGTAACCCTAATACAACTAGTCATAGAAAATACATAGAGATTTTCATACTATATTTTATTTTTAAATGTTTCAGGTAATAATTATATTCTGGTTGACATGGTTTTTAATTGAAATAAAAATATATTTAAAAGGATGTTATTGATTATGGATATGGTTAAGACATTTTGGAAGACCTTATTATATTGTTTATAATTATTAAACTATGAAAATGTTTTAAATATTATTTTAGCCATGTCATCCTCACTTTTCATAGTTATCTTTCCCTTAGCACCATAGTCAGTTCCTATTCTATATTATTATTTTCTGTCACAATTTTTACTATATGTAGTTTATTATTTTAATTGGTTGGTGTTTTGAGAGACTTACAAAGGTTTGTACTCAAAGTATATGAAGTATTGCACATGATATTTCCATATATGCCACACAAAAAGATTCATGGAGAACCATATTTTTTGGAACATAAAGGATAACAAAAAAACATTTTTTATTTTAACCTCTCCTTCGGGCTCATATAGAATATTGATCATGTTACATACATTTATTTATTGATTTTGGTAATGTTGAAACATGATCCACTAGATGGAAGACTTGGTAACTTACTCTAGTAGACTTCATTGTTGATGTATACAACCCTAATAAGGAGGATACAAATGAGTCAAATGTGAGGCTCATGTTTTGAAAACATTGCTAGCCATAGAAAATATAGAGAGGTTTTCATACTTTATTTTTTAAAAATATTTAAGGTAATAATTATATTTGGTTTGATGTGGTTTATTAATTGAAATAAAAAAAATAAAAGGCCATTATTGAATATGGATATGGTTAAGACATTTTATACAATTTATAATTCTAAAATCATGAAAATGTTTTTAATATATTTTTTAGATATGTCATCCTCACTTTTCATAATTATCTTGCCCCATGGCCCCACAGTCAGTTTATACTCTTTATTCAGTTTTTTTGTCAAAATTTTTACTATACGTATTTTAATATATTATCTAGTTGGTATTTTGAGAGACCTACAGAGGTTTGTACTCAGTTTATACTTAGTACTACACATGATCTTACCATATGTATATCAAAAAAAGAGTCCTGGAGAACCATATTTTGAGGACAAAAAGGATAACAATAAAAGACATTATTGATTTCAACATCTTTTTGAAGCTTATGTTTAATCTTGATCATGTTACATACATTTTCTTACTAATTTTTTAAAGGTTGAAACATGTTGTCTTTCTCTACCAGTCTTCATAATTATTGAATACATACCTAATAAAGAAGATACAAATGACTCAACTATGAGGTTGATGTTTTGA
>JARHVA010010176.1:145000-167500 GCA_037957365.1 Torreya grandis
CGTTGTGGGTATTTTAAAAACTCTACCTTTAACTCACATCATTGATTTAGATCCAACTAGTTGAATATTATTGGTTAATATTTGTACCTAGTATCTAAAATCATGCCATTTGGTAGCTTTGTGGGTTTTTTGCACTCTACACAAACAATCTCTACTAGGCTAGTACCTTTTCAACACATGGTGGCTTCTCATTTTGCCTAATCTCTTTCGAAAGTCAACTTTCCTCTTTTACCATCAAATCTTCACTATACAGATCGATTAAATTTGGTGGAACTTCTAATAAAGTTCCTAAGGTGGTGACACTTATCACCACATCACTTATCTTAGGGCTCTTAACTTTTGACTTTATCCCTTTCATTGGATCTTTAGGCATCCCACCAACATGGTGACACTTATCACTTTCATGAAGCTCTTAGAACCTTTAATATTTTAATGTCACTCACGCATCATTTTATCATCTTTGCCTAGGTTAACACACATCCTTAATCTAAATTTTTGATTTATTGACTTTTGTAAGTGCCATCTGATCAACTCTATCCAAGTTCACATGCACCGATGGATTGTGATCTGCTAGGTCAATTGTGATTGGCTTCAAGTTAACAATGAAAATAATGAAGTCAGAGTTTGGGGAATAAATAATTTAATATAAAGTCTTAGTCTAAGGTTTTTATATATGATAAAATCTTTAGGATATAACTTTGAGCTAAGTTTATAATAGAGGGACCAAGTATTAGCTAGACCATGTTATTAGATAAAGGGATCAAGGTCTAAAGGATATAAAATGGACCAAATATAAATTTAAGACTAAGGTGTGGTTTTTTTAATAAAAATGACTAAACCTTAGTATAAAAATTAAACTTAAGTCTATGGCATATTAGAAGCATTCCTACGTAAATTATTCTCACCAATTTTGAATTTAAATTAAAGGGCCTATGCTAGGGCAATTAGAATAAAGGTTTTGAGATGATAAAATATAGATTCAACATGAATTTTGATAGACCAAAGGATATTAAAGACCAAATTAACATGAAATGTTGTAACCTAGACATTGCACATTCCAAATAGACTCCATTAGACATACAACCTTTATTTCTGAATCGTGAAGTTCTTTGACCATTTAGGTGAATTTAGAACCTAAAAAATGTCTTGGAAAGATTATAGGATCAGAAATAAAGTTATTTATTATACTACAAAACACTTTACCTCTAATAAACACTTGAACACAAGAAGCGGGCTAAATAACTTGGGTATTTATACTTAGAAAGAGCTCAGTTACTTTAGTGCAATTTTGACCACTAACACATAGTTCATTAATAGTCAAGGAAAATTAAACTAAAATCATATGAGGTGGGTGGAGTTTCTAAAAAGTTACTCTTTTATTTTTAAGCATAGAAGTGAGAAATTAAACAAGGTAGTGGAAGCCTTGTGTATGAGAGTATCATTATTAACTAGAATGATAACTAAAGTAGTTCATTTAAATGTAATGAGGGGTTTTTTAAAATACATGTTGATTTCAAATATTCTTAGTTAACTCCTTTTAAACCAAATAACATGGACAAAACACCATGGCTAAAATATTTAATACATTATTGAATAATATTTATTTTAAAATAGTTTGTAGACCTCAAATGTTTGTGAGGGAAAGCCTAATAAAATAAAAACATTGTTATGGATGACCTATACATTTTAGAGGGGAAGACCTAGAGTAAATTTTAGCAGTAAATATTAGTTATTTCATGAATATTATATTTTTTTTAATTTTCATTTTGATGATTTTTAGGGTCAGCAGATGCAGTCGGATTGCCCAACTTTTAGGGATATAAATTAGTTTTGGGGTCATCTCGGCAATAGTTTGTAACATTATCTTATAATATAGTTTAATTCACCATATATATATATATATATATATATATATATATATATATATATATATATATATATATATATATATATATATATATATATATATATTGAAAGAGATAATAGAAATCAAAATCAATTAATACCTACGTGGAGATCTTGTCAAAGACTAACTAATGGAATTCTCCATGAAATCTAGAATTTCCTAGGATTTTATAGTAAATTTTAGGGGTTTGTTCTTAAAATAATCCTTGGGAACACATTCAAGGCACCCTAACATTATAAGAAGAGGTTTCAAAATGATTTATAAATATAAGGTATGTCTCAATTGTAATAAGTGTGTCTTTGTCATTACTTCAATAAAATTGGTAGGGTTAAATGTGTCACAAAGAGCCATTAAGGTAAATCTAGCTAAGCTCAAGGCTATTGTTGAAATGCATCCTCCATTTAATTTTAAATAGTTTCGTATCATGGAGGGAAAAAATCAATCTATATGTCATTTTATATCATAGTTGGCTAATAAAATTCATTTATTTACATACCTCTCGAGTAAATATGTCACAATTGAATGACATATTTATTATGAACAATAATTTACTAAATTGAATACCTACTTAGATAATCCACCAGTATGGACTCCACCTACACTAGGAAAACCATTATTTTTGTACATTTCATCAATAAAACATGCATTAAGGGAACTTTTAGCCTAGCATGATGAACAAGGAAAAGAATATGTGTATTAAATGTATATTAGTAAATTATGAGCATAACTATAGACCTATGTAAAAGGCTTATATCACAATGGTGTTCACTTCCTAAACATTTTGGCACTACATGTTGAATAACAAAACCATTATGATAGCTAAGATTGATTAGCTTAAGTACCTATTATAAAAAAAACAATGTCATAGGCCACATGACAAAATGGGTTGTTTTGCTGAGTGAATTTGATATCACAAACTAGAATCATAAGGTGATAAATGGGCAAGTTATAGAACATCAACTTGTTGAAGTTCATTTGATAAACATGAAGCTTCTTTTATTTTATTTTCTAGATGAAAATATACACCTATGTAAAAGGCTTATATCACAATGGTGTTCACTTCCCAAACATTGTGGCACTACGTGTTGAATAAAAAAACCATTATGATAGCTAAGATTCATTAGCTTAAGTACCTATTATGAAAGACTAATCTCATAGGCCACATGACAAATGGGTTATTTTGCTAAGTGAAATTGACATAAAAAAACTAGAATCATAAGGCCATATATGGGCAAGTCTTAGAAGATCAACTTGTTGAGGTTCATTTTATAAACATGGAGCTTCTTTTATTTGATTTTCTGAATGAATCGATCATTATCTTGGATGAGTTAATTGTTAAGTCAAAACATTGGATGTTATACTTTGACATATCATTCACATTTAATGGATCTAGATTTAGAAATTTACTAGTCACACCAAAAGGGAATCTTATTCTAAAGGTGTTTCACATAGGCTTCCATTGTCCCAATAACATGGTTGAATATGAATCCCTTGTTGCATGAATTCATCTTGAAATATAGTGGGATATCAAACAATTGATTATATATGGACATCCTTAGCTTATCATCAATCATGCCATAGACTAGTACTAAATAAGAGATGATGAGATTGTATGTTACAAGTGTATAGTAGACAATATTAAACAACACTTTCAATTTATTCAATTTGTAAAAATACCACAAGCCAATAACAAAGTGACAGATACCATGGATATCATTTGGATAATGATACAAGTTGATAGATATGTTAGAGATTAATAGTTATACATTGAGAATATTTTGTAGGTAACTCATGTATTGATAGATTTAAAGAGTATGTAATATTTTTGGATTTAATCCCCTATCATACCAAAACTTGTATACTTATCTCCAAATTCAAAACATTCTATTGAACATTTCATGGAACCAAACAAAACTATTCCTTCATTGAGTATCCCATTATACCATTATCAAAAACATGATCTATTGTAAAGGCTATGATGGAACCTTGATTCATTATTTATCTTTGAAAGAATATACATTAGCACTTAAAGAGGTCCATAAAGACATTTGTGGTGGCGACACCAGTGGATGTATTATCTAATAAACTCTTATAAAAAGTATATTATTGCTCCAAAATGGATATATATGCCTAAAACTATGAAAATAAGTCTTTTGGTTATCAAAATCATATCCATTTGATACACACACCTTCACAAGTGCTCTAACTAGTTACCATGCCATTACCATTCTAAAATTTGGGACTTGATATTTTCAAAAAAAAATCCTACTTCCTCTAAGGAAAACAAGCACATCCTTAATATTATGCATTATTTCACTAAGAGGATAGAGTCCATACATCTCACTTATATAACCAACATGAAGATTTCCAGGTTTATTTACTTTTATATTAAATACTACTAAGACATTCACTCCAAAATCATCTTTGATAATGGTGGTTATTTTAAGAACAAGAATGTCAAATACCTATGTAACTAGATCAAGATCAACCATAAAAATTATATACCTTATAACCCACAAGGTAATGGTCAAGTCGAGCCATCTAACAAGACCATTATTTCCATCCTTAAGAAGATTGTGAGTGATGTCGATTATGATTCAAAGTTGAAGTTGATCCCCACCCTCTAAATTTACTGAACTAGTCATTAAACCCCTACAATATCTATAATTTACTCATTATTATTTAGTTTAGAGGCCATTATTCCCATTGATATCAAGTTGCCTTCATTGTATGACTCACTATAATATATTATTTATGATGAAGAATATAGAGTTTCTAGATTATAAGAGTTAGATTTTCTAGATGAAAAGTGTTGGAACACCTTAGACCATTTACAAGGTTACAAAAATAGGCTACACCATAGATATAAAAAATGAATTATCTATATAGAATTTGAATTTTTTGAATTGGTCCTAAAATAAAATTAAAATACACCAATGTTAAGCATAAGATTAAATACAAATTTGAATCCAATTGGTTGGGTCCATTGGTGATCACTATAATGTATGGTTCCAGGGCATATATGATAGCTAACCCACATGGATAAGAGATCGAGGAACCCATGAATATATTTCACCTTAAGCATTTCCATGCTTAACTTTTATTTTGTTCTCTTATCTATGATAGCCCTTGAATTAGGGGCACACATTACATATCATTACCTAGTTCATTTATATTGTACTGCCTAGAAGATTAATATATCATTACTTAGACCATTCTATTTTTAATTGGACCATTATATTATTACTTGGACCATTCTATTATTACCTAAACCATTCTAATTATAATAAAACAATAATTTTATTACCCCTGAATCATTCCTACTTTTTATTACCTATTCTTCTCAGCTACTTTAATGTTATTACTAGTCACGATATTGATTACAAACTAACAAGTATGCAAACATTTTCAATGAATATCTCATTGGCAATTCTGAGTGATCAACACTGACATCAACATTAACATCATCAACAAATTTTCTATGCCAGTATCTTAGGGTATGTCAACATATGGCTTCACCTCTTTCATAGCTCCTTAATAAATATTCTAACTGCTCCTCTGATTATTTCCATATTTTTTTCCATTTACTTCTTATTTGTTGTTGCATGGTATTCACATTGTCCTCAAATTATATTTTTTAGTTCTTAACACCACCATTATAGTTAGTTTAGTTATTGTTTGATCATGTACCTAAGGATCAGGGTCTTTTGGTAGATAGTTCATTTTTACATTTGAGAATATTACATTACTTTCCTTATTCTGAAAAATCTAAAAATATTAGAAAACACTAAAAAATACCAAATGCATTGTTAGTTAGATAATGTGGGCTTAAAATTTACATGAGAGTTATAAATCCATGTCACCTTCTAGGCGTGTTTCTCATTTATTATGTTCATCATTTACATTCTTTCATTATGCTCCCCTTTCTAGGAGGAATTCATTGACCTGAGGTCCACATGGACTATGTAGATAGTTCTTTGATGAATGGGGCATCCTAGGTCAACTTGGCCACTCTTGTTTTCATGATATTCTACCCTATGCCTTTATATTTTATCCATTTTGTGATTAATTCTACACCTTTATGCTCTTTCTATTTTACAATTAATTATGGACCTATACTGTATAATGGTTTTATGATCCCATTCTTATTTTTCCTTTATTAATAATTTCTTCTCCACTTATCATCACATTTAGTCTATCTCAATTCCTAAGAGAACTACATTGGCCTGAGGTCCCTTTGGATGATTTAGGTAGTGTCCATTTTCCAAAATTAGTTTGGGGAAGCTCATCCACCCCTTCCTTCTTCTTCCTTTCCCCATGCTTCAGGAAACATTTTCATGCTCCAATCATATCACATTATTCATTACACATGCACAATTTCTGATTAATAACATTCAATATCTTTATCTTTATGACGTTGTGTTTTGTGTTTTCTATTTATTGGTTTGTTAGATTTTTAGTTTTAAGTGTCATGTTTGAATACATTTTGAAAACTACTTGATTCTTTCCTTAACATGGACTTCATTTTTTTACTTTTGTATTGATATTATTTTATTGCTTGTTTATGTTTTATATATTATTGTTTCTACTTAAGTTTTGATAATCTGTACCATGTTCTTAATTTGGTTGTGTTTTACATTTAATTTTGGTTCTTTATTTTTTTAATTCAAATGTAAATATTTTCAATTTATGTTTTTGTATTTATATCAATATTTCAAATTCTAAATATTGATGTCTGAATGACTCAATTCAAAAATTTAAATCTAATGTTATTATAGGTTGTTCATACATATGATGCATAATTTAATTTTCCATATGAAACAACAAGTACTCCACTCTTACAAATAAAATGGTGCCAAACATAAATCTATTAAACCATCATCCTATATATATGCTACCTAGTCAATATATCAATCTTCAATAACATTGAAAACAAGCATGAATCTCCTTGTTACTTCAAAATGTGCATCTCCTAGGTTACACATCTAGTCTTGTTTTGTATTCATTTACCTAACATCTATGGCTAATTCTATAATGCTTTATGACATACATCTCCTAAATTAATCTCTAGTATCTAGTCATACATCATCAGAAATAGGGATAAATCAACAATCCATATGCTAATTAAGGATGTGCATCTTGTAATGATAGTATACATTATCATATCATATGAAGAACAACTATAAATGATAAACATGGAAGATAATAGAATCATGGAAAATAAATACACCTCCATCTCCATAATCTGATCTAATCCCTCCCTAGACTTATTATTACCCCATTTCTTCATTGGAGCCTTTTTTTATCCTCTTTTATTCTTTTTCAGTCATTTTATTCTAATTATTCCATTGTTGGCCTCTTTTGATGAATTACATGTTCCTTTCTTCTGATCAAATTCCAACCCATCAAAATGAAAAATAATCATTCTCTTGTTGAGGAGGCATCATGGGTTACCCAAACCTTGTTTGGGTAATTTTTATTACCCTATTTTTATACAACCCATGTAGAATTTAATGGAAGGTGAGAACAATTTTTTTATAATTATGATTATTTTGAGTGACCTTTTTTATTTTTTGAAAAAGCATTGCCTCAACCAGATATCTTGCCATGCCTTCTCGAATAGGGAAAATGTAGAAATCCAATCCCTATCAATGTGATGTTGGGATTTCATGTTTAAATGACTTCCCACAATAATACACAAACTGAACCAAAGTCATTAAAACTTTTTTATTCATCCACGCACATCATGTGCATGTACTGATTCACATCAATGTATCCCTGATTAGGTAAATACAGTTTATAGAATCATTATCTTCTTTTAAATCACTTCAAATTAAATTATGACAAAAAAATGATGTTCTAGACCACTGTAATGCTCTAATTTATCTGCACACATCGCATGTATGTGACAATTCACATTTACACTACCCTAATTGGTGTATTACACTATACACAATTAACACCTTCCTCTATTTTAACTCTAATTAAATTATGACTAAGCAAATTGACATTTTCAACCATTCTAATTCAACAAATGAACAACTTCCATAAAAGTTTAAAAATACTAATTAAAATCATTAAGTAAACAAAATCATATTAAGAGCCTAAGTGACAGATCTATGGAAAATTATTGAATATCTATTATTTTAAATTTATAATTAAAAATATTTAGGCCACAACATCACCCATGACATCATCATATGAGAGTCATCCATAAATAATTAATGAATATAGATATATGAATTGAGACTACTCTTTCCTTATTAATATTCTAGTTTTCCAAATATTAATTTCCACATTTATTACTTCTTTCTCTAAAATTGAATTTTTTTTGGCCCTCCATCTTGATCTTATGATAGAGGTCCTCAAATATCTTTTTTCATTTTGGAGAACTATAAATATATAGGCCATGACTATAATCATTAAGATATTTTTGGTGTATCAAAACAATGCAAATACATTTCTAGAGACCTTTACTCATTCATCTAAAATGATCAAATTAAGAACCAAATCCATTGGTGCAAGGAGAGATGTATGGAGACATTTGTGCTACCATATTGATAGAAACATGGAGCACCAAATCCAAGCACAAACAAGATTAATTGACCAATATTATAGGAAGGAAAGTTGGGGAGGGAACTATCCATTTTTTCTTGTCTAAGTTTTGTGACTCCATTGATCTATGACCCTTGAAGGAGTAGGCTTAATATACTACTTCTTTATGCTTTATCATTTTTTTAATCTCTTAAACGCATGAAATAACATATTTTAGAATTGTACTCTTTATTTTGGCAATAATAAATTTTGGAGGGACAATAAATAGATGTAATAGTTATTATTTAAAAGAATGGATTATTAATAAGGCATAGGCTGACTTAATTCTAATATTTATATCCATTAATGTTTTATGGATGACACCCTTATGATGATGTTATGGGTGATGCCATGTCTTTAATATTTTTAATTATGAATTTAAAATAATATATATTTAATAAATTTCCATGTATTTATCACTTAAGCTCTTAATTTAATTTACTTTGCTTAATGATTTTACTTAGTCTTTCTTAAATTATTAGAAATTGGTCTCTTGTTTAATTAGAATGTTTGAAAATGTCAATTTACTTAGTTGTTATTTGATAGGATTTGAATAATAAGAATGTGTCAATTGTGTATAAGGTAATAATACAATTAATGTATTATAGACATGAGCTTTCACATGCACATGATGTGTGCATATGAATTAGAGTAATTTAGTGGTCCAAAACATCACATTGCTCAGTGACAATTTGACTCAAAGTGAATTAAGAGAAGATAATGATTGCATAAAATACATTTACCTAATTATGGATACATGAACATGAATTAGTACATTCAGGTAACTTTTACATTTGAATTATAGCATTTGAGTGATTTTGGTCTAGTTTGTGCATTATTACAAAAAGTATATTAGAATTACTATCTTGGCATGATAGTGATAGGAATTGGATGTCTACACTAATGCCAATTTGATTCTTCATATTCTTCCCCCTCAAAATATTCTCCATAGAAATCAAATAAATTTGAAACAAAAAATATTAGAGAGATATAAAAAATATGTGGTAAACTCACCTCATAAGCATTGTCTTTGATTTTATAAAAAACATTGAAAGTTAAAATTTTGTTGTAATTCAAGCTAATCTATGTAACTGTGGAAATATTTATTTGATCATGTAAACCATCACTAAATATTCTTCCTCAAATACCTTGTACTTTTTTATTACATTTTTTTTCTATTTTGTACTTCTCGTTACTTTTTTGTAGCTTTCTCCTCTATTTTTATTACAACTATTGTATAAACTCTGCAAACCCTTTTGCATCATTACTAACTCATTTTTAAATTGGTAATTGTATTAAATCTAAAATACCCATAATATGTATAACATAATAAAATTTTAAATGGTTCTTTCACTATATATATTCACTAAATTATTATATACGTACTCAACCAGTGGTAAATCCAAGTTCCATTGCTTTTTTTTCCAAATATTCATCTCAATAATTTTTTCAAGATCATTTTTACGAATTTTGTTTATCCATAGTTTTTAGTTAGTATGCACTACTTAATTTTATCGTAGTTCTCAATTTATTCCATAAATTTCTCCAAAAATGACTTAGGAATTTTGTGTTCCTATCTAATGTAATGGTTTTTGGAACACCCTCCAATCTCATAACATCCTTAAAAATATATTTATAACTCTAGTGGCATCAAATATTTTTTTACTTATAATAAAATGAACCATCTTAGAAAACTTATCTACAATAATAAAAAATGAATCATGACCTCTATGTGTGTTTGGAAACCCCAACATAAAATTCATAATTAAATCTATCGATGGTCCACGTGGAACTAGAATGGCATTTATAAACATATATTTTGTGCATGTCCTTTATATACCTAACATATTATGCCTATTAAAATATACCTTGACACATATCTCTTAATATTTGGGAAAAAATACTTGTCCTCCACCAAAGTTATTATCTTGTCCTTAATAAAATGTCTAGCCAAACAACCAATATGCAATTCTCTTATAATATTGTTTTTTAGAGAGCCAATTGGAATACATAATTATTTTACCCTGAAGAGATAACCATCATGTAGAAGGTACTCATCATGAATAATAATTGTCTCAAATACTAATGGATGGATGAATTCCTCAACTATCTTGCCAAAATATGTATCAATATTTATAATTCTTTAAAAATTTCATATTTAACTACTTCATTCACCATATTAATTAACAAATCCAGTCTCCTACTTAAATCATCACCTACTTGATTTTACTTCTTGAGTTATGTTTCAAAAAAATATATATATCCTTATAAAAGAGACACCCACTTTGCTTGTCCACTATTTAATTTCTTTTAAATGTTCACATACCTCAAGGCCTCATGATGTGTAAATATTATAAACTCCTTAGGCACTAGGTAATACATTCAATGTTTATATGCTTATAAAATAGCATATAATTCAAAATCATATGTTGAATATTTTTATCTTACCTCATTTAAATTTTGATTGAAATATGTTATTGGTTTGCCATTTTGACTCCACAACAAATACTCTCTCATGTAGAACATCACAATATAATAAGATAAATTTGTTAAAATATGGCAATGCTAAAATGCGTTTTTGTTTTTAAATCTTTATTTTCAATAATTAAAGGCTTTATGTTGCTTCCCTTGACCACATAAAATCTTTTCCTATCATAAAATTTATAATTGGTGCAATAAGATTAATAAAATTATATTTGAATTTTTTATATATTTTTTTTCTAAATTATGGAATCTTCTTACCTATGTGATGCCCTTTGGAATATGCCACTCAATAATCTACTTTAATTTTTCTTCATTCATTCTTAAATAATCTACTAAAATAATGAATCCAAAAAATACCAAATTAGTTTTCATTAATGTTAACTTCTTAAAATTTACATAGAACTTATCCTTTATTAACAACTCTAATACCATCCTCAAATTCCTTAAAGGATATTTTATAGTCTTATAGAATATCAAAATATGATCAAAATAAAGGATTAAAATCTTACCAATTTATTATTTTAGCTTTCCATTCATGACCTTCATAAATGTGTTGGTTACCTTAGATAATATCAATGGCCTAAACATCCACTCATATAATTCATTCGTAGTTGTGAATGTTATTTTCCATTCATCTCCTTCATGAATCTAGATATGATATTAACCACTGTTTAGATGAATCTTAGTAAATGAAACAACCCCAAATTTTTATGAATTTATTTATCAAAGTACACAATAGAACATAGAAAGGTCCCATTGCATAAAGAATTTAATGCAAGTAACTTAGTAAATCTATAAGAAGAACAAGTGGCTCTTAACTAGCACCCCAATTGTATGAAATAGATAAGGTAAGAATCAACCAGAATGGAATTAAGCACATAATATAATGTCCAATTATTCAATTTCTAGATAATAAATCCAACTAAGATAAGAGTGCCATAATTAAGCATGGGGTGGATAACATCACACATGTGAACATCCTATTGACTAAGCATACAATTAGCATTGGAAATCCAATTACCCCTCCTACTAAAAGGTCACTCAATATGTTGTAAGATTAGCACCCCATGAGTTATCCATAGTATCCCACACCTAAATATTGTTTAGTTGTCCTTCAATTAACATATCATATTATTATATAAATATAGGGATTCACACCATCTAATTAGTATGCACATGACCATGCAAGAGTTCATTACTTATATGGTCTTAGGTACTAACTTATGTATTTAATAAGGAATATTATGATTAATTAGTTCCTAGTTAAGGTGGGCTATTCCATCATATAATCAAATATAATCATTAAGGTTTTCATTGGCTATTAATCCTTAACCAATTCCTATAATTATTCATTGATTTAATGAATATACATACAAGGTATACCAGGAACCCACCAATAAGGATAAGCTTAATCTATAAGCACACACACATCTAGTGTAACTAATGACAATCCAATCTCATATAAACATTGATGACAATTTAGCCAACTTTCAATAAACAAGGGTTGCATATGATATCAGATTTAATGAAATTTAAGAGACATGGCATATATCTCAAACATAATAACACTAATAATGATAAAATCCATAGTGATAACATGTGGATCCATAAAGAAAATCATTAATTTAACTTACTTCATTGCTCAAGAAATGGAAGTAATCTTACTTGAATGATATTACAAACAATAGAAATTAGTTTCTATTAATACAAACAATAGGAATTAGTTTCTATTACCCAAGAAATGGAATTAAGCTCACTTGAATGATATTACAAACAATAGGAATTAGTTTCTATTAATACAGTGATGAGAATATATTTTTAGAATCACCAAGAGACTAACTACAGAATCTATTTGTAACAGCTTAATTTTACACCAAGACCCCATTTATATTAAAACCATGTGTTTACTACCAATAGTATGAATTTATGGATATCTTAAATCCTTAAGGAAAAATAGATTGCATAATTCAAGTGAAATTATTTATTTTTACTAAAGTTATAACTATGAAACCATACATTCATAGACTATCATAATGAACGTAACCTCCAAGAGAATGCATTTAAACATACAATAAGATGTATACTTATTTATGGTTACTAATATAAGCCCAAGTCTATCTCATTATTGATCATGTTCCAAAATAATAGTATCTCCCATTTCAATTAGCTATAATCAAGGCTAATGTAAGAACAAGTGGTAAGTCCACATACTAAATAAACATTACATGATATGAGAATGTCACTGATAAATGGTTATTAAAGAAGTTATGTAAAAACATGAATAATTACATCAAGAATATTTACAACCTTATGCCATTTTTGGCACACCATAATACTTTCAAGTAAATCATGGCTAAGGGAACTCAGTTCCCATTGATCCAATAATAAAATTTTCCAACTTATTACCTGCTTAAAAACTAAGAGTAAAAATAACATAATGCATTGTAATTCACACTACCACTCATTTAGTGAATAGAGCCTAATATGAATGTATTTCAAGAGTAAATACAACTATTTAATTATATTATAACAATACAACTATTGACACTTGGATTCATACCCTTTAGTAGATGCTCAACTCTCCTCATCAAATTGGCATAATGGATTTATCTCTCTTATTTTGGGTGATAATTTTGTTGATGTAAATCCTTAGATAAGGGGCTAGCTGCCCTTGATGTACCCTTAAATATCTCTCTAACCTAACAATTATCTATGAAAAGGGTTAAGGAAAACAACTATGAAACCAAGTGATGATGCACCAATGTTTAATGTCCTCCCAATTAACTGAAACCACTACTTCAAGACAAACAAGGTGTTTCTCACACAAGACTCACAACATAGTATTCATTACTACATCAATGTTTTGTATGCTAGATTCAAGAAGGTATATGATTATTGGGAAGGGAATGAATGATTACAAAGAGGGATACAATCATGGACCACTTCTAGGATATTTGTACACTTAGAAAATAATACTAACAAAGACTTACAATAATCTCCTTTCTGTAAATTGGTAGACCATCAAGAGTACAAACTAGAAAAGATAATCTTTCACTAGACTAGATGAACAAGATTCAATTCATTACTCAATATTAAAACATATGAGTGGAAATAACACTTATATATTTCTTCAGGAGTTCTTCAAGAACAAATTTGGCTATAGTTTTCCCAATAACTAGTGGAGGCTGCTCAAAGAGTCAAAAGAATGCATATATATATATATATATATATATATATATATATTGAGAAAGCAATCAAGTAAGGGAAGTCCAAAAGTCACTCAAAAATGTGTCACCTTGATGATATCAATTAGAATTACATGTGAAATAGGGTTGATATGAGTCATGTCATGTTAGGAGTCTACTCATTTGAAACTAGTCATAAGAATGGTGAAAAGTGGTGTAGAACCTCCAAAATTTGCATAGGTAACTACGTCCATCATAAACCATCTGGGAGCATTTGAAATTTAAAATGGGAAAACTAACACATAGCACTACTAAATGGACATGAGACTCATCATGATAGTTAGAGAATACCCTTTCTAACTACTAATCATCCTATGGACATCTGTGCTCATCAGTTTCATGGGAGCTCTTTGGTTTTATTGACTTTAAATAATGACCCAAATCGTGAACCTATATATTATTCACTTATTTTGCCTATACCAAATGGTTGACATATTATCAATTATTACCTCCATATTTTCCCTCAATTTACCTCTAGGCTTTTTGACTCCAACAACAATTTTCCATAGTTTAAAGTCGACATTTGTAAGGCCATCACTTTCCTTATTTCTTCAGAACATTTTCCTCAGACTTAAGTTTCTTTCAAACTTTTACCAAGTGCTCTTTAACTATGTAAAGTTCCCTTCAAATCATGGAAAGTGTCCTTTTAGAACCTCTATATGGGACACTTTTGCTTGTAAGATGTATTTTTGGGAACTTTTTGGGGCACTTTGCTTTAAAGGTGTCCTTCAAAAGATTTGTCCTAGCCACTTTTATTGAAAGAATTCATTTGCGATTTTTTCTATATGCACTCTTTCTATTTTATTTGGAATTTTTGGTGATCCTATCCTTCAAAAAATTTCCCCAATAAAATCATTCAATATAGTTTTTTTGAACCTATCATTCAAACCTTCTCCTGAAGAAATCATTTAGACAATATTTAAGAAAGAAATATTTTGCACTTTATATTTGGTCCTTGAGAAATCATGAAAGTGTCCTTTAGGCTTTGTTTTTGGTTCACTTTGTTGTGGAGGGGTACCCTTTGGAAACTTTGAAAAGGTCCATTTCTCCAAAAAATTGCCCTTAGAAAGGATTGCAAAGTGTCCTTTGAAAAATATGAAAATGACCCTTTCAACTTTTTTGAAATAGACCTTTGGAGTTCTTACAAATGACCCTTCTAAAAGAAAAATTATCCCTTTAGAAAATTTTAACTCAGCCAAAAGTTCCCTTCAAAAAATTTGATGTGCCCTCTTGAAAAATTAAGATGACTCCTTTGGTTTTTGAAATGGTCCCTTATCATGGAGAAGGTCCTTCACAAAAATTATTTTGGACAAAATGTCTAAAACAATTCCTAATGCTTAAACAAAAAAACTAAATAAAAACTTTGAAACAATGAAAACTTGGAATATTATTCCAGGCTTTATATCTAACATCTCCTCTCAAAGAATTCTACATAATAGGAAGAGCTAAAGCTGAATACCAAGATAAACCTAAAGTGAATGGCCGAGCTCGAATGACTAAGTCCAAAATTGTTTTCAAAGCTAGTCTTTGAACATGAGCAACTTTGCTTGTGCTTTATCAAAGGACCTCAAACTTAGTACATAGTAAATTTTAACTAAGATGAGAAAACCCACATGCTCATCTTCCTCTATAACTATTACATGTGCAAGATCTGACACTTTCAAAATGTTCTTTAAACTCTACTCAGACCTATTATAATGACTCAAAGAGAGTAAAAGGACCTAGACAACAAAATAATCAAAGGTAACAACATTCATATTATGTTGAATAAACTTGAGATCACACTACAACATGATACTTACCACTAAAATATCTAATGGCCAAATTTTCAAATAAGGGTGCCCTATTTTGACCTAAATGGGCTAAAATTTGGTCAAAAATTTGTTGAATTGTAGTGGTAGTATTCCTACTATACTGACTAGACTGGTAGCCTGAATAGTCCATTGAGCATATGGAGTCATCTAAGGACTAAAATAAATAAATAAAACTTGACCATGATTTATAACTTGATCAACAAGACAATTGGTTACCACGTCAAAACACACAAGGAAAACAAAAAGTGCACATGACAACCAAAGAAAATACACTTGTGCTACTAAGAACTTAGGATAACAAAACACAACTTAAAGAAAAACTAATTATGTATAGCTAACTAGGTATGCTCTTTCCCATCTTTGATCAAAGGGAAAAAGTGAAAATCCTCTCACTTCATGGCATGAAGGATTGGATGAGTCAAGAAGCCTTTTGTCTCTTATTAGTGCTACCTTCATGCTTCTCACAAAGTCTACCAACCTTAGTAACATGATGTTCATTAATAACCAAGCAACTCTAAATAATCTAACCAAAGAAATAAAGTATTATTGTACATGATCACTTGATTAAGGTTACTTGCCATTCACTTTCTAATGATAAACTCCCATCCTCTCTATAGGCAGGATTTCAATAGGATTGAATTCATGTTCATTATAAACTTTAGGCCAATATGATCTTTCTCCATCCTTCAAATGCTGATGACTACCTTTTAGAGGGTGATATCCCCTCTTGATGAATTCAAATATATCATTCATAAATTCACAATCCTCTTGAAAGAATAAATATAAAAGATTATTTCTCCTTTGGATACTTACTTAAGTTCCAATTCCACCTTATCCATTTTGACCAATTGATAGCTTCCTTGAAGAGGAGAATAGCTTGCTCCAATGACTTCAAACAAGTCATCCAATGTTTGATCAAGAACCTCTCCTAGTCCATCCATAGTGTCTTAGAAAGTAAGAAAAGAATCGATGATCATTTCCTCTTCATCAAGTATAGAGGCAAAATCTTATGAATTGTCCTTTTTTTAACCAAGGGGGTTACCTATGATGATTTCCTCCTCATTTACACTCATGAAGTCTCTTTGATCGATAATGAATTGAGCATATTATTCATCACTTGCCTTTCTCAAGATAGGTTCCTCACATAATGAAAACATTCTTCATCAACCAAGAAAGTGAATTCAACACAAGGAATCTAAAAATCACATCGGCAATGGAATGTAAGGTGTTCTTTTGAAAGCTCATGTGAAAGAGCACCAAAACCTTGGGCTAAAATCACTTGATGCTCTTCCTTCCACTTGAACAACACTTCATCAACATCAAAATTAACTTGAGGACTCTCTGATGAAAGGTAGATGGGATTTTTTTAGGCATATTATCTTCATTTAGGTATAAACCTTACATCTCACCTTCACTAAATAACCTCTTCTTTACCTCTTCTTTAGCTAGATTCTCTTGGAAAAACATTTCTTTGAGGTCGTAGGAATCATCATGGAGATGGGGAGTACATGAAGGCTAACATGGAGTTCAAGAAGCTTCTTGAGGAAGGGTGGAAGGGACTTGAGAATGACTAGATTCATTTTCACTTCAAACTCTTGAACAATACTCTTCTCTTCTTTGTTATTCCAGGATTTCACTATTTCACTCCAACTCATGATCTTAGGATTATGACTCTCTTCATGAGAAAAGTTTGCAAAGGTTCATATATGATAAATATCCTATTCAATTTCATATTCTTTGACAAAAAATTTCTCCTCTTGATGATAGGAAGAAACTTCATTTAATTTCTCAAAATCTTGATCTGGTTCATGATAGACATTGATCCAACATGGAATCTTAACATCATGTTGAGGGGCTTGAGAAGGTTGAGGGAGACTAAGAAGAGTTTAAAATGCACAAGAGGAGTTGTTTGATGATGGATGTGTTGTTTTTCAAAGGAAATAGAATGACTTTATTCAAAGGAGGACTCACACTCTAAGGAATGGAAATAGTTAGTCTCCATAGAAAGCTACTCAAATATCCTTTCATATTGTATTTCTAAGTGCAAAATATTAACAACATGAGTAGTTAGTTTTGGTATAGGATAAAATCCATTATATGGGATAGAAGTTTGACTCACTTTATTTTGGTGAGAAAGTGTTATTTTATAGAATGGATTTGGTGTATAAGAGGAGGATTTCTTTGTATGGTAGGACATTGTCTTAGGATGGAAAAGGGCCTACAAGGCTGATTGCCTTAAGTGGGTTGACTCCTCCATCATACTAGTTTATACTTCATGGATTACATGGCTTGAGCTTGTCTAAATAAAAACTAATTGTACATTATCTCTTACTGACATCTATTTTGCTCATTCAAGCAATCTATCTCTAATATTTGCTTCTGAAAGTCCAACATTATCTCCCTAGCACTCTTGGATTGACTAGGAGAAGGATAATAAGGAGAGCAACTTGAGGTTATTCCATGAATAACATGAGTTTGATAAAAAATAAACAAAGGAACATAAGGGCCATATTTCTCAACAATGGGATTATACATACCAAATATGATTTATTGATGCACTAAGACTATTTGACCAGTTGATTCAACTTGGAGTTGCCATTGGTGTTGACTGAAATGCCTCTAAACGGTTGATTGGTTGAAGAACACACAAAGAATTCTTCACCTCATTGGATAATTAGTCCCAATGAGCATGAAAAAACTATGTACTCTTGGATTCACACCTTTGAGGAGATGCTCATCTCTCCTCATCCAAGTGGTATAATGGATTCATCTCTCTTGCTACGAGTGATAAATTCATTTTGATGAATCTCTAGATAAGGGGATAGCTCCCCTTGATGCACCTTTAAATCTCTCTCTAACCTATCAGTTATGTGTAAAAATGGTTAAGGAAAATAACTAAGAAACCAAGTGATAATGCACCAATGTATAATCTCCCTCCAATTGACCAAAACCACTACTTAAAGATAAACAAGGTGTTTCTTGCACAAGACTCACAACTCATGATTCATTATTATATCAATGTTTAATATGCTAGATTCAAGAAGGAATATGATTATTAATAAGGGAATGAATGATTCAAATGAGGAATATAATGGTGGACCACTTCTAGGATATCTCTACACTAAGAAAACAATACTAGTAAAGACCTACAATAATCTCCTTTCTATAAATTGGTAGACCATCAAGAGTACAAGCTGGAAAAGATAATATTTCACTAGACTAGACCAACAAGATTTAGTTCATTACTCAATATTACAGCATATTAGTGGAAAAAACACTTTTATATTTCTTCAAGAGTTCTTCAAGTATAAATCTAGCTGGATTTTTTACAATAAGTAGTAGAGGCTACTCAAAAAGCTGAAAGAATGCATATATAAAGCTTTTGATAAAGGAATCAAGTAAGGGAAGTCCAAAGGTCTCTCAGACATGTGTTAGTTTAAGAATATAAATTACAATTACATGTGAAATAGGGGTGAGATGAGTTGTGTCATGTCAGGAGTCTAATCATTCAAAATTAGTCATAAGAATGAAAAACGTGGCATAAAACCTCCAAAATTTGCATAGGTGACTGCCTCCATCATAAACTATCTAAGAGCATTTGAAACTTAAAATTGGAAAATTGACACATTTCACTACTCAATGGACATGAGACTCATCATTAAATTTAGAGAATACCATTTCTAACTACCAGCCATCCTCTGGACACCTGTGTTCATTGATTTCATGGGAGTTATTTCATTTGATCGACTTTCAACAATGACCTGAACCATCAACCTATATATTATTCACTTATTTTTCTTGAACCAAATGCTCAAGATCTTACCATTTGTTACCTCCATATTTTCCCTTAGGTTCCCGCCAAATTTTTTGACTTCAATGGCTATTTTATATAGTTTCAAGTTGATGTTTATGGGGCCATCACCTTCCTTATTCCTTCAAAACATTTTCCACCAACTTAAGTTTATTTTGGAATTTTGACAAGTGCTCTTTAACTATGGAAAGTGCCCTCTAAATCATGGAGAGTTCCCTTTCAAAACCTTTGTGTGGGACATTTTTGCTTTCAAGATGTCTTTCAAGGAACTTTTTGGGGCACTTGGCTTCAAAGGTGTCATTTAAAAGATTTGTCTTAACCACTTTTCTACAAAGAATTCCTTTGGGATTTTTTCTTTATGTACTCTCTATATTCTCTTCAAACTTTTTTTTAAAACCTATCCTTCATAATTTTTCCCCAAGGAAATCTTTTAGGCTTTTTTGTTAAACCTATCCTTCAGACTTTTTCTTGAATAAATCATATAGATAATCTTTCTGAAAGAAATATTTTGATATTTTTGTTTGGTCCTTTAGGAATATTGAAAGTTTCCTTTTAGCTTTGTGTTTGGTTCACTTTGCTTTGGAGGGGTACCTTTTGGAAACTTTTCAAAGGACCATTTTTTTGAAAAAGTACCATTGAAAAGGATTATAGAGTGTCCTTTAAAAAAGATGAAGATGAACCCTTCAACTTTTTTGAAATGAACCTTATAATATTAAAATTATCCCTTGAAAAAATTTGAACTGAGCCAAAACTAGCCTTTGAAAATTTTGAAGTGCCATTCAGAAAAATGAACATGACCCCTTCGATTTTTTAAAATGGTCCCTTAGCCCCAAAAAGGTGATTTAGGAAAATTGGTTTGGAAAAAATGTTTGAAACAATTCCTAACATTTCAATAAAAACCTAAAATAAAACCTTCAAAATAATGAACACTTGTACTTTTGTTGTGGGCTATGTATAGAACATCTCTTCCAAAAGAATTCTACATAATAGGAAGACGTAAAGTTGAAGACCAAGATAAACCCAAAGTGAATGCTCTAGCTCAAATGACTAAGTCCATAAATGTTTTTGAAGCAATTATTTGAACATGAACAACTTTGCTTATGCTTCATCAAAGGACCTCAGACTTAGTACACATGAACTTTGAACTAGGATGAGCAAATCTACATTCTCAACTTCCTCTACAAGTATATTGTGTGTAAGATATGACACTGTGAAAATATTCTTTCAACTCTACTCTAACTTATTACTGTGACTTAAATAAAGTAAAAGGACTTGGACACCAAACTAATAAAAGCAAAAAACATTCATATTACATTTAATAAATTAGAAGTCACAGTATGCCATGATAATTACCCCTAAAAGATATAAAGGCCAAATTTTCAAATAAGGTTGCCCAATTTTGACCTAAAGGACCAACATTTGGTAAACAACAACCATTCTCAAAATGTCTTTATGTGAATAACATATCCAATAATATTCATATCCTAACACAATAATATTACAAAACTACATAAAGTAATAATCTAGAACCACATCATAGAATAGATCATTAGCCTTCATCCACCAGTTTAACATTTTATGTAAATAGATACAGATGAGAGACAACACACCAAGTTCAATCTAGGTATAATAATGAATAAATTAAACATAACAAGAGGGTTATCTCTCCAAACTAGCCTTATGAGCCCAATCATCCATGGCCCTTACCACCGTTAACCATCAACTTGGGAAAAGAATTTTGGTAACCAAGTACTCAGGTGAGTTAAGACATATACACATAATAATAAGCCAACAGTAAGGACTTACAACACCATCCATAGTTATGAAATGAGCAATGTGGAAAACATGAGACCATAACACTTAGACATAACATGAACTCATCTGAGTGTAACATAATTAGACTCAAGGTGATCAACCTACCACAGTCATATTATCTTGATTGAGTCAAAAGGGAAGGAATAAAACTCATAAAAAAATCATGATCGATTGGGTTTAGGAATGACCAACTATGACCAACATTTATTTCTTTGATTAAGCCAACAATCTAAAACCAAGTAAAAAGGTGACCTTATTCAAACAAAGGAAATACCATATTCAATATTCTACAACTAGAAATTTCAACATGATAGGTTGAGAAATGACCCACTCCATATTTGGAGTGAAAATAGGGGTTTATCAAAAACATGCATAATCAATACTATTACTAGTCAATCTTGAATTTGAAAAGAAAAAATGCATAGTAGAGGGAATCATGTCAAGTTAGAAATTGAGGTTTGCAGTGTATGCATGAAATCAAATATAAGGGAGGTCAAAGTCCCAAAAGGTTACCATTTCTTCCATATGATATCTAGCATAATAATTATAACCAAATCACATAAAAAGGAAGCATCCAAGTCTCATATAAATCTATCTTGGACTACATATGCTTTCTTAATAGAAACAAATCTCCCAATAAGTTTATAATAAAATACATTTGTTCTTGGAACCTTTAAAGAGTAGCTTTATCCATTTCCACACATACAACTAGTTTTATATAGATTTAAGTCCCAACACTCACTTGGGAAAGCAAACTTTGCATCTTATAATTAATTATAAAGTATATCCAATCATTAATAGTTAAATATATTATTTATTTTCTCTGTTATC
>JARHVA010010176.1:177500-195000 GCA_037957365.1 Torreya grandis
CTGTCTTCTTCTTTCAAAATGGGTAGAGTTTCGTTCTTGTAAAAATGAGAAGTCCCCTACAAAATAACCAAGTTATGAATATATATGGGAAGTGAAGAGGCCCATGTGGCACTCCTACTTTTACAAGTGGCATACGTGTCCCTTTAAAAAGAAAACAAGTCACTCAAAAATTAATGAGCTGTCCATTTGCCTGCTCAAGACCTGTATTTCCTGCTTAGGTAACATACATGGTTTTCCTTTGTATTTAATGTGAGACAGAGGAAATGGTTGCACTGTTGGCCACTATCATTGTAAATGATCAATTTTGTGGGTGCCATCTCACCTGCCAAAGATGCTTCCCCATTTTGTGCCAGTTGGACTTAATTGTTCATTCATCCTTTGTTTGCTACTTTGTCTAATTCGTTCTTTACACCATCAGGAAGTAAATGCCTTCTGTTTATGCTACTTGGATCGCTCAACTGCTCCCTACCCTATGATCTTTCCTTGCCACTTGGAGTTTATCTCTTTCAGTCGCTTGGCTCCTTAGGCAAACATACTGTCAGGTCGCTTGATTTTAAGCCCGTTTCCCAATTAGCATTTTCCCTTTTGAAAACAAATAGTTATTCTATTTCACCAAATTTGATGCCACCTCGACCGTCATGATTTGAAAACCAACGGACATTCTATCTTCTTGAAATTGATGGCTTTTTTAGCGATATTGTTTGAAATTTAATGGCTAAACCGTTATGCTAAATTTGACGTCCACCGAGACGTCATTAGGTCCTACTAGAGTGTCATCGAGTCCACATGGCATTCTCTCGGCACTTCTCTTTTCTTTTGTCATTGGCAGGTTACGTGGACAGTCGATGGCTATTTGTCTTGTTTCATGGACTATCGTGGACTGTCACGACTTTCTTGGACAGCTGTCGGGCCATGGTGTTAAGCTTTTAAACGTGCCCAACCCTTTCTTGATTTAGTAGTATATGTGCCCAACCTTTTGGAAAGGGATTTTGACTTGGAATTCCCCTTCCACTGAAGGACACTCCTTTGAAATGAACCCATTGAACCAAAAATTTGGTTCAATGGTTCAAGGTTCAACCATTGCACGCCGATTTCCCAATGAACCAAGCCAACAAACCTTTTCCATTGAACCTGTTGAACTGAACTCTTGATGTTGAACCAATTCCCTTGAACCAAGTGTCTTTGAACTGAACCATTGACCCAAGCCTGAATAGAGCATGGACTTGAAGATGAGCTCGCAACCTAAAAAATGACTGGCTTCAAAAAGCCAGAGAAGAAGTTGACTACAATTTTGCCATGGGACAAAATTGGTCAACAAGAAGAGAGAAATTTTGGTCTGTAGGTTGTCCCAAAAATGAATGGCATTTTCTGGGGACAACAACTGGCTCCAGTTGGGGAACTACCTTTAGTTGCAAAAATCAATTAAAGGGAGTAGAATCCAGAATCTCCAGTGCCTTAGAAGCATGCCATTGGGCCACAGAGTCATGCTACCCAAGAAGAAAGGTTCCAAAAATGAAAATGAAAAGCACAAAACAAAGCAAGAGACTATAAAAATATACATATATATAGGGGGGCTCATCTGACACTTCAATAGTTGAAGTGCTTTAGATGTTGCCCATTGTAAGGTGGAGAGAAGAGAGTGCCATCTTGATATTTCAATAGGAAACTATTTTTACCATTGAACTGATGAATAGTAAAAGGGCCCCTCCATAGGGAATCAAACTTTTCGTGCATCCCCTTTGGTTCTCTTCTCTTGTCCCACAGCAGGACTTGATCTCCAATCTGGAAATCACGATTCTTTGTTTTTTGGTCAAAGAGCTTCTTCACCAGACTTTGATGGGCAACAATCCTATCCACCATTGTAGTTCTCTGCTCATTTAGCTCAATAGGGTACATGATCCTCTTCTCCAATGAGCTCTCATACATTTGATCCTCAATTGCCTTAGCCAATTTTAATGCTAGAAATTCCAAGGTGATTGGTATCTCAGCATTGACATCATATAGAAGTTGGAAGGGAGACATACCAATTGCTCTTTTTGGTGTAATCCTGTCTACCCACAGAGCATTAACCAATGCCTTATGCCAAGTTCTTCGGTTGTCATCCACCAGCTTCTTGATGATAATTACTAAATTTTTATTGCTTGACTTGGCCTATCCATTCCCTTGTGGAAGGTAATCAGAGGAGTGGGAGAGTGTAATTCCATAGCTGAAGCAGAATTGAGTAATCTCCTGAGAAGTGAAACAGGTCGTGTTGTCAGTGACAATTTTGACTGGGACTCCAAACTTGGACATGATGTTCTCTTTGAGGAAATCGCATACTACTTCAGAAGTAGCATGTTTAGTTGGAACTGCTTCCACCCATTTAGTGAAGTAGTCTATCACTATAAGGACATAATTATGTCCAGTGCTTGATAGGGCATTTACAACACCAATAAAGTCATTTCCCCATTGCTGGAAAGGCTCTTTAATGACCACTAGTTTGACAGGCAGAGTAGCTAGCTTGGACCTTAAAACGAATTGTTGGCACAGTTCACATCCCTTGACCCACTTGTATGTATCTCAAAAGAGAGTCAGCCAATAATACCTAGCTCGTAGGATCTTGTGGGAAGTCACAGGGGCCAAAAAATGTCCTCCACAAGCCGAATTGTGGAAGGACTTCAGAAGGCAGCTTTGTTGCTCCTTGTCCACATAGTGAAGGAACGTTCCATCAAGGCTTCTCTTGAATAGACCATTGTCCTAGAGGACAAAATTAGTCGCTTTTAGATTGATGGTTCTCCTTTCTTTATAAGATAGATTCGTAGGACATTCACCATAAGTGAGGAAATGAACAATTCCTGAGTACCACTCATTTGTGGTGGAGACAAAGAGGACTATTGGTGTGTCATCTTCATCCACTTCTGGTTCTTCATGCTCTATTCCTCGTGGCTTGTTATCAGCAATTAGTTGGCATAGCCCTTTTCCCCATACCTACTTTGTTGGCTTGATGATCAAATTAAACTCTTGGATCTTTGCAACCCAATTGCCTCTTTTCATCCCAAACTCCTGCTGAGTCAGTATAGATTTCACTGTGGTGTCCGAGACCAAGGCAATAATTCAAGAATTGAGGATGTAGAAACGAAAATGCTTCACGACCTTCACCACTACGTAAGCATGTTTTTCCATATATGAGTATTTCAGCTCATGAGCTTTGAGAGGGTAGCTCATGAAGGAAATGGGAGATTCCATGCCTTCTTTATTTTGTTGAACCAGGATTACTGAAAGCGTATGTTCTAAAGCATAGCTATAAATGGTGAATTCTTTGCTATAATTTGGACAAACCAGAATTGGGGGATGGGCAATGGCAGCATTTATATCTTCAAAAGCAGAATTGCCTTTTTTAGTCCAGCTAAAGGTGGGATTTCCATTCATCATGTTTACAATGTGCCTGGTCTGCTCAGCAAATTTGGGGATGAATCTTTGTAAGAAATTCACCTTTCTAAAGAAAGAGTGAATATCAGTCTTGCTTGTGGGCAAGGAAAGTTCTTGAATAGACTTGACTCTGTCTGAGTCAATCTTTATGCCTCCTTTGGACATGACATGTCTGAGAAGTTTCCCCTCTATTACTCTGAAAATTGACTTCTTGGGGTTTAAGGAAATGCCATTCTGGCGGCAACGCTCCAGCACTTGCCGTAAATGGTTCACATTATTTGGGCGATGCTTAGAGAAGATAGTCAAGTCATCTAGATAAACTATGATGAACTTACCCATCTCATCCTTGAAGGCAAGGTCCATTGCTCTTTGGAAGGTGGCACCAAAATTTATTAAACCAAAAGGCATTCTTTTATATGTAAATGTGCCCCAAGGTGTGGTGAAAGCAGTCTTGTGTTGGTCTGCTTCCCCAACTTTGACTTGATTATATCCTGAGAAGCCATCAAGCATTGAAAACATCTCCGACCCTATCACAATCTGTAGCACTTGATCCATGATTGGCAAAGGATAATTATCCTTCAAGGATGCCTAATTCAAATTCCTAAAATCCACACAAAGGCAAATTTCACCATTTTTCTTTCTTATGGGCACTATATTGGCAATCCATATGGAATGATGGATTGGGAAGATTATCCTGGCATTTAGCATTTTTTGTATCTCAGATAAAATAGTACCTGAGATTTTTGGATTATAATGCCTGGTCTTTTGCCTGTAAGGTGTTGAATTAGCTTTGAGAGGAATGTTGTGTCGAATTTCGCCAAGCCAGAGTGATTTCAGATCAGCGTATGAATATGCTAGGACATCCATGTATTCATTAAGCAAACATGTGATCTTGGAATGCTCTGCAGGAGTACATCATTTCCCAATGTTCACCATCTTGGGGTGTTCCTTGGTTCCCAAATTTATTTGATCACATTCCTGAGATGAGCTTGAATCTATTGGCTGCTGTCTGATAAATCTATCATGCTTATCAAATAGCTTTTCAAGGGAAACTAGGCATTTAGGGATCTTATTCCCTTTTAGTTTCAAGAACTTCTCACCTGTGTCTGCATTTGATTCAAGAGTTGTTTCATACTTCTAAGATTCACTGCCTTTAAAATTCAGACGTTCAAAGCTATCTCTTTACTCCAGGAAGGCAATGATGTGGTTGTCATTGTTAAATACCTACCAATTACTGGCATTGTCAGGTACACTTGGCCAAAAGACTAGCTCAATTGTGTACTTATCTCTTTTGAAATCTGGATGGGGGACCAAGAGAGTGGCTAAAATAGCCAATGCGTTTGCCTGGTCATTGAACTCTTTGAGAACTACAGAGATGCTGAAAGCATCAAAGTCTTCAAGCTGGTCCTAGACTAGATTGTGATAATGGTGCAATCTTTCATTCTTGGTTTGATACATGTTCCTTACCTAACAAACCACTAGTTCAGCATCTCCTTTGGCATGAACGAGCTTGATGCCTTTGTCCTGAGTGGCTCTTAATCCAAGTAATAGAGACTCATATTCAGCTGTGTTATTCATGTTGCTGAATTGCAATTTATAAGATGAGGGAAAAATATCTCCTTGAGGAGATATTAACATCACCCTAGCTCTTAAACCAGTGGAAGAGTAGCTGCCATCAAATTCAAGAATCCATACCTCATTTGATCTTGATTTCCTTTCGGATTCTTCTTCATTCAGTGGTGGAGAGACTTCCACACTTGCTTGGTGCTCAGCCAATTTCTCTGTTGTTCCAGCTGACTGCATTTCCAGGCTATCAGTAGCAGGAGCTTCATCAGGTGTATCATGAACTCCATCTGTGTATAGAAAGTAGTTACCCATGTCTGAAGATTCAAATAGAATTTGGGCTTTAGGTGCTGAGGTCTGGGTAACAAAATATTTTGCTTCCTTCTCAGGGAGCAGTCTCTTCATAACACCCTTGACTGGAATCCTCACCTCAGATAAATCCATGCTTAATTCACCACCGACATCTCTACAAAAATTCCACCCAATAAGGATGCCATATGATGTTGGGATGTCTACTACCAATATAGTCATCTTGATTCTTTTATCAGGAAATGCAGCAAACACAAATTGGGCATCTTTAATTTGTCCCAGCAAAGGCACTTGCTTGTTCTCCATGGAGAAGCATCTACCAAAAGTTTTGGTCAATGTGAGATCAAGGGATTCAGCGACTTTAGCAGGCATGACATTGTCTGAAGCTCTAGAGTCAATGATGCAATTATTCTGCTGATGTCCATTTATCAGCAATGAGCCATAAAAAGGTTCAGTCCTACCAGGAGTAGTAGGGGGAGCGGTGACAAGGTTGTTCCTGGTGGGTGTATTCCTGGTAGCATCATACATCATTTTGGGAATTGCTTGCTCAACAGGGATGTTCTTGTTTGTAACACAGTGAACCAGTCTATCCAATTGCTCAGAATGGGACTGTAAAAATTCAAATTCTGACATTTGAATTTTGGTTCTCTTTATATGGTCAACAATATCAAATGTCTAGAACGAGCCAGGAATAGAGGATGGGAGTTCATCCTTTTGATTTTTAAAGGGGGAAGACTGAAATTCAAAATTAAAGTGGAAGGCATATGGACATTTGGGGTATTTACCTCTTTTGAAATCGCCGAGACCTTTGGTTGGAGAGGAAGAGTAGATCCCCACTTAGCAATTGAGACTGCTAGTTGAGGTCACTCCCCTGCTTTCTCCTTATCAGCTTGTTGAGCTGATTGATTTTTAGACTAGGTGAATACAGCATATGACCCTTCAGCTAAATTCCTTCACACTTGGGTTAATCTTGATAATTCAGGAAACCAATATGGGAGTCGCCAGCCAATTCTTTTTCTTCCTCAGTGAAGAGATTAGCATCATCTTCAAAATTTAACTCAGGCTGGGATGAGAAATCCACTTCAACTTCTAGATATATGACTATTGAGTTGTTTGGAGGTGATTCAAGGGCGAGGTTCCTCTGTGGAGGGGGAAGGCAATTTTGTTGTCCCTGATTCCTCACAGCATTACCTTGGTACACCTGATTCTGAAATATCCTCCTAGGCATATCTCTATATGCGGGCGCAGATGACATTCCTTGTGCCATTTGCTTTCTGAGAGCTAGCATTTCATTTACTAACCTTTATACCATCGGGTTGGTGGTGACTACAGGTGAATACTCAGAGGATGAAGAGAATTTACCTTTCTTAGGGTCTCTCCTTATCTTTCCATCCAAGATAAAGTCATCCTCCACTTTAGTGGCCAGGTCCTAAGCTTCAGCCAAGTCTATTTGGCCAGCACGCCTCAACAGGAAACTCACTTTAGGAAGCTACGAGTTAATGAAGAAGCATTTGAGGTTCTGAGGTGTTGGTTGGGCAATTACAGGAATCCTGTTCCTCAGCTTATCAAACTTGGCAATGAAGTCCCTCATAGGCTCCTGGGGCTCCTTCTTCATCTGAGTGAGCTGGGTGAGCAAGGCATGTGCATCCTCTATAGGCTTAAACCTTTCTTCGAATTTGGCTTTGAGCATGTCCCAGTCAGTCACTGACCTGGCTTGCAAGTGATAAAACTAGTCAGCAACAACACCTTATAGTGTTTCCACAAATAGCCTGACTGCTATATCTTCATGCTCTACTCCAATCACGCCACAGGCTATGCTGAAGGCCGTGAGGTGTTCATCAGGGTGAACTTTCCCATCACCAAGGAATTTGGGGAATTTCTTCCTCGAGCTACGTGGAAGCTCATGTAGAGGTGGAGTAAGGTTGAGTGGACCAAATGAGTTACCCCAGGGGCCCCGAGCTACCATGATTAGATTATGGAAAGTGGGGATAAAAAATCTAGGTGTAGTATTTATAGGCAGGGCTCTATTAATAGTAGGAAAAGAAGCTCTGCCTTGTGTTGGTGACTTGATAAGGTTAGGAGGAAGACTCCTAGATCGTTGGAGGAAAGGTGGTGGAGGAAACAGATCAAAATCGCTCTACTGCGCCAACTCAAACATAGGGTTGAAAACACCCTTAGATCTCTGGCTTCTTGGGTAACATGGAGTTTCCAGATTTAAAACAAAAGAAAGGAAAAGGGCTGGTCCTGCTTCAAATTGGAGTTTGAAGCTTCAAACTACTTGTCTTTCCTAGTAGATCTGGTTTACAGACCAGATGATGTAATGGATATGGAGGATGGAGGGAGATAATAAGGCTATAATGATATTGGGTAAGACCCAGATGGGAGTTGCCAGACTCTATAGTGGATAAGGTGATAATGATAATGGGTAAGACACAGGTGATGTTTCAATCTGAAACTTGAGGTTCCAAATTGCACAAAATTACTTTGTCCCCAGTGGAGTCGCAAAAAACTGTTGGGTGAATATTTTGTCGGCCAGCTAACTGGTGACCAAAATAGTTCCTATCACCACAGCATAGGGAGATCAGTCGGCCAAATGTGTAGGTTTACTACATCAACAGGGGGAAATTCTCTCCTCTCATCAAGGGGAGGTTCTCTATAGATATGCAGGAGGCTTATACTATATATATATATATATATATATATATATATATATATATATAGTATAAGCCTCCTGCATCTCCTGCATATCTATATATATATGTAGAAAGTAAGACACAGGGGGTAGGATAAACCATCCATCTCTATTATTTCAGAGATGATGCTGACAAACAGAAGAGAAATACTAGGTGATGGGGAAGGTGCTTTTCTTCTTTCAGAAGCAACTTTTAGCCAAGAGGCAGATTCCTTCCTAAATAGTAGAAATCCTGATGAAGCAATAGAAGGCGATTCTCTTCTTTCAGAAGTGCTTGTTCTTGCAGGCAACAGGGATCTTTCTGGTAGCAAGTAACTGAAAGTACAGAGTAACCAACAGCCTGAAATGTAGCGCAAAGTCTCCACCTTGACTACCAAAAGAGTATATCACAAAGGATAATGGGGGCACAAAGTCTCTCCAGAATCCTCAACACAAAAAAGAAAGGAAAACACATACTGAAACCAATTGTGAAAGCACAAAGTCTTCACACAGTTGGTTTCAAGACACTTCTTTGTTACCTTTACTAATTCTACACTCCAAATTAAATGAATAAGGACACCTTCAGATGACACAAGTCAAAACAACACAAAGTCTGGAAAAACTTGCTTTCTCATTCAAATAACAAGAAAAATTAAATTACAACCTGAGCTCAAAGTCTTAGTCTTCTTCTTTCAAAATGGGTAGAGTTTCATTCTTGTAAAAATGAGAAGTCCCCTACAAAATGACAAATTTATGAATATATATGGGAAGAGAAGAGGCCCATGTGGCACTCTTGCTTTTACAAGTGGCATACGTGCCCCTTTGAAAAGAAAACAAGTTGCTCAAAAATTAATGAGTTGTCTATTTGCCTATTCGAGACCTGCATTTCCTGCTTAGGTAACTTACATGGTTTGCCTTTCAATTTAATTTGATATAGAGGAAATGGTTGCACTGCTAGCCGCTATCATTTTAAATGATCAATTTTGTGGGTGCCATCTCACCTGCCAAAGACGCTTCCCCACTTCATGCCAATTGGACTTAATTATTCATTCATCCTTTGCTTGCTACTTTGTCCAATTGATTCTTTACGCCATTAGGTAGTAAATGCCTTCTGTTTATGCTACTTGGATCACTCAACTACTCCCTGCCATGTCATCTTTGCTTGCCACTTGGAGTTTGTCTCTTTTGGCCGCTTGGCTCCTTAGGCGAATATACTAGTGGGTCGCTTGATTTTAAGCCCATTTCCTAGTTAGCATTTTCCCTTTTGAAAAAAATGGTTATTCTATTTCACCAAATTTGACTCCCCCTCGGCCGTCATGATTTGAAAACCAATGGACATTCTATCTTCTTGAAATTAACAACTTTTTGAGTGTCATTGTTTGAAATTTAACAGCTCAACCATTATGCTAAATTTAACGTCCACCAAGACGTCATCAGGTCTAGCTAGAGTGTCATCGAGTCCACATGGCATTCTCTTAGCATTTATCTTTTCTTTTGTCATTGGCAGGTTGCATGGACAGCCGATGGCTCTTTGTCTTGTTTCATGGACTATTGTGGACTGTTGCAGCTTACTTGGATGGCTGCCAGGCCATGGTGTTAAGCTTTTAAACGTGCCTGACCCTTTCTTGCTTTAGTAGTATATGTGCCTGACCTTTTGAAAAGGGCTTTTGACTTGGACTTCCCCTTCAGCCGAAGGGCACTCCTTTGAAATGAACCTGTTGAACCAAAAATTTGGTTCAACGGTTCAAGGTTCAACCATTGCGTGTCAATTTCCCAATGAACCAAGCCGACAAATCTTTTCCATTGAACCCATTGAACTAAACTCTTGACATTGAACCAATTACCTTGAACTAAGAAGCTTTGAACTGAACCATTGAACCAAGCCTGAATAGAGCATGGACTTGAAGATGAGCTCACAACCTGAAAAATGACTGGCTTCGAAAAGCTAGAGAAGAAGTTGACTACAATTTTGCCACGGGGCAAAACTGGTCAACAAGAAGAGAGAAATTTTGGTCTGTAGGTGGTCCCCAAAATGAGTGGCATTTTTTGGGGACAACAAGAAGAACAACCAAACATGGAGGTATCAACCCAAACACATGAGGATAGGCAAGATGAAACATCAATGCCAAAACCCAATAATCTCAAATAGGTAATAAGAATAGAATCCACATGCCCAAAACAAGGCTAGACCAATAATGGCAAAAATAATAACACAAAGCATATAATTATAGTAGCTCAATATTATATAATGCATGTTATACCTATTGGAGTGATATTCTAACTGCTCGATTGCCCATGATATACCCAAGATGTCCAAATCCAACGTTGAGCCTAACTCATGCCCTGGTCCTTGCACCCATCAATAAGACATCAATAGTACCTGAATGATGTTGATATGAATATGAACTATAATAAACTTAAAATAATCATTAATCATGATTAATAAATTAGTAAAAACATCTATAGATGAAAAGAGTAAGAGTTAGTCCTAATAACCATGACCCTAATTATGCCCTATAAATATAATCAATAGTTATAAAATTCACCAAGTCAATCCACATCAGTAAAACATGATATATAAATGACATATGGTAATGTAACTAACTAAAGTATCATATAGATAAAACATGATAAAATGAATTCAATGTAGGTAGTATGCCTAATAGGATATATAAAATCCAATGTAAGTATCAACTCCAACATCACATGTCACGTTGGCTACTCGAGCCACCTACATCATAACCATTTGAAAGTAAAACCAAAATCAACTATCAGTAGTCAATCTATTATCAAAAACATGCTAAATATGTTATATTTTAGTATCTAAAGGGGTCATGAGGTTAGTTCATGACATCCACCCCTCCTTAAAGATGAGTCATTCAAGTGATCATCAATAGTCAAGACTAAAGTTCATAAAAAATGTCTAACAAAACCAATCAATATTGTTATACAATCTATTCCCCCATCATGGAGTGGCAATATCTCAATGATATTTCATAATTATTCTTATGTGTTGTCATCAAAACAATGGCATTAATGAATGCATTAGGCTAATTAATGGCCTTTTCCCCATCTTCACATGTATTTTATGATAGTGAAGGGGAAAAACTAATAGCTATACAACACTATCATAGTAAAGAAATCAACCAAATCTCACATCTTGGCTGGAAATTTTATATTATCATGTCTTAATAAGACCATCTTTATCCATTATAATCCACTTAAGCTAGTTATAATAGGTTGACCAAACCCAAAATACCTACATTAATCAACAAAATTTCCAAGATAATAATTGTTGATCTCATTGTAGCATCTTTGTTACAACCATCCTACCTTTTATGAAGGTGGTCACAAGGCATCACAAGCACACAGTGTCCCAAAAACACAAAATATCACACTTAGCTTAATAAGTTCCCCATCAACGGCACTAATAAAACTCCTAAGCAATAAAACATAACTAAGAATCACAAGACAAAATTCATGTTTAAACCAGAATAATGAATCAAATATGCAACTTTACTAAAGTCAATGTCACTCATGTCAACACACATAGATCCACAATATGAGGTCAACAATCATACAATCATCCAATCCCACCAGATTACAACCAAAATATAAATCAACAATGGAAACATTCCACTTGCATAATCCTACGAGCATTCATCATAGAATGTCACATCATAATGGTAGTAATCCATACTATTATCGTTATATGACTATATCAACAACCATTTAGTGGTGAGTGCAACATCCCACACCAACCACATTGAACCATGGATAAGCCATAATAGGCTTCACATGCAACTTGAAGGCTTATAACATGTTCTCTAACATATACATGAGCTCACACAATGGTTTAGGGATACCAATGCCACCATCTCACTAAAATTGCCTCATGGTATCATAAAAAGTAAGCCATCTGAGAGCATCACCCAACTTTCATCACTCTATCTAAAAATTAAGTCGGTACCTAGGATTTTAAACACCACCTAATCATGGTTTAATGCTACACTATTAGAGTATAAAAATCAACATACATTTTAGTAATAATTCTAAATAAAATAGAAATATTCATCTTCAAATATTTCCAATAGGTATCATAATAATAATGCCTTAACCAAAGCATGGTTTCACCAATGACCAATACATACATGCATCTCAATTAGTACCACCTTGCTGATTAGCAAAATATCCAAGTCTACAAGACCAGTTAGTGCTTTGCAATGAAAAATAATAAAACTTCACAATGGTTGATTTACCACAACCTCCAAGAGGTGGATAAAAGAATGATAAATCCATAAATTGACCATTATGCACCAAGATCTCATGGCAAACTCATGGCACACATGGTGCACACTCTGAATGAATCAAGTGCCTACTTTTGTAAAGAGAAAAATTGGATTTTTTACCTATGATAGACTCCACTTCGTGGCTTATACCCAGTCAAAATCATTATGGATGTAGTTCTTCTCTACCCTCAAACTCATATGTGCACCAATACTCAATGCTATATTAGTGAATGCAGGATTACATACCACAATACAACATTATACATTGGAAAATTTAATGAAATAGAATTTGGTTTCATGTGGGAAAAATGCATCACAATACTAGTGTACAATCATATTACTGCATACCAAATATGCTAATAATCACTAATCACATTTACTCCAAAATGTGTACACAACTATTCATGTAACAATTTTAAAAATTTAAATCATAATAAGGTTTACATGATCAATTCCAAAAGGGGGAGATCAATTTATGCAAGTGAGTTACCATCAATTACACATTCAACCATTAACAACATACAACTATGTATGCAAATTTCTCATACATCAATGCTAATGCCAAGAATATAAAGTGAAACTCACAAGGTTAACTACACACATAAGGTGTAAAATGTACCAATTTACATGATTTGGCATAATATATGAAATGTAAAAGTTCACATAACAAGGTCGTACCCAAAAAAATATGTGAAAGTCCACAAGGTCAACCATATAAACAACTATAATAAAGGCATGATTTTACATGATTTTACAAGATCAAGGAAAATTAATAATTATACAACACATAACAATTTTATGTACAAGGAGCAATCACATGAAAGAGACCACACATATGTGACTCAAGTGTTTAAATAACTATGCCAAGCTACTTCCACATCATGACAATCAACACATAGTGGTGAAACACAAATGTCCATGACTTATGTTGGGTCACCTGATGTCTAGGTGTCACCTAAATGACACCAATAACCATCATATAAGACACATAATTAGTTTCAAGGATCTCAAATCTCAATTGTATTCTCTCAAGAAAGGTGGTTTTCTAATAAGGCCAAAAAATCTATCTCCATGAGTTTTCAAATATATACAATATTCCCACGTCATGGTTAGATGGATCATGTTAACTGGTAGCGATAAGAGATCTCCAAAAATATCTAACTTGCCTAAGCAAGTTAGCCACACTCACCTATTAGACCATCTAAGGTCAAGTCACACCCTTAGACCTCCCAAAGTATTATACCTTGACTTCTTTAGATAGATTGCCCATGCAACTATCAACAACTGCTAAGGCATTATCTCATGATTCCATCTATAAGTAAGTATATCACCTATTCTTCTAGAATTTTTGACTTAATCAAACATGTCAAGATTAGATAGTAATGCTTGATTTGATGTAACATTTCATTTTGGGAATGGGTGGACTTAGATAAAACACAGGGTGAAGGATATAATACTACCATGAAAATTAGCATTTTCACTATCAACGAGTTCAATCAAATTCACAATAAACATCCTCATGGATGCAGGGCATACCTATACCACAATAGATGTCCCATTAGTGTCAAAACATTGTTAAGCTTTTAATTAAACATCCATTTATAGGCATAACTCAGCTACAATTAAATAAACATCACCATGGGCATAACACATCCATGGTCAACATGACAACCTCATAGAAATTGACTATTCATGGTCAAATAACTATCACCGATGTAAACACATCTATTATTAAAATAACATCATAATTGTAAAATAAGAAATAAACATTCATAGACACTTATTTTTTTCCCTTTGGAGTTATGAAGCCACATGATCCTCTATATAACTCAAAGAGACCAAATACATAAATACGATCAAGATCTTAATGCAACTTAATATACTCCATCATAAATGTAGATCCAAAGACTCATTGACTTATCCAATTAAATCTGACACCCTTACCGTATGCATTTGTCTAGGTTTGTGCTTAACCCTTGGTCTTTTTGAGGTTAAGATGTTCTAAGCATCTACTGATGACTCACCCATTTAAGCAAACATTAGATACCAAACATAATTTTTGCAATTATAAGGAAAAGCAATGATTACTAGTCTTCCATTGACTTGCCCATACAAGTCAACAATTAACTAGTGATACTTGCCCCAAATGCAATCGATGTGGGAAGGGTTGATGCAACCAAAGCTATAGGTAAGCCTCTACATATCACTTGCAAAAAATTATCAATTTCTGCATACACACAAATTCATACACTCCATAAATACATGAATTTATAGTACTTTAGGTTTTCATGCATTAAGCACTAATTAATTTAATATAGAACTCATCCATGGGGTTAAGTGGCTTTGTAAGGGTCATAACATAGCCCTCTAAAGAAATTAAGACACATATATGTCCACATAAGGAATATAACTCTAGCCATGATCTACTATGCATGCTAAAGTACAAGGTTCCCATTTCAATCTTACCAAGAAAACATAAATATACAAGTGGTGTCCAACCATCTCAAGTCATACATATATATGCTACAAAAATAAGCCTCCATAATTTAATGTACATCTACACTAGGTGTATCTACAACCACCCAAGTACATTATGCAATCATGATCTTTTAAAAGGGTATGCACAAAACACAAATAAAATCTTATTCAAATTCTCTCAATCACATGTCAAAATCAATACAATGTGTCAAAACTCATCCAAAACCTTTAAGACATAGGCTCAGATACCAGATGAAACAACCATAAATAGATTTTTGAAATTATCTATCAAATTACAAAAGTGAACAAAAAAATGTCCCACTACATAATGAATATAATGCAAGGAACTCAGTAACTCTACAAGTAACACAAGTGAATCTTAACTAGCACACCAATTATATAAAATGAATAAATTTATAATCAACTAGAATGGAACTAAGCACATTTCAGAATGTTTAGGTATTCAATTTCCAAATAGGTAATCTAGCTAAGATAAGAGTGCCATAATTAAGCATAAGGTGGATAACATTACATGTGTGAACATCCTACTGACTAAGTAAATAATTGGCATTAGGAAGCCACTTACCCTTCATATTTAGGGTCACTCAGTATGTTGCAATATTACCACCCCATGAGTCATCCATAGGGGCCCACACCTAAATATTAATTAGCTATCCTTTAGCTAATATATCATCTTACTATAGAAATATAAGCATTCACGCCATCCAACTTGCATGTGCATGACCATGCAAGAGTTAATTACTTATATAGTCTTAGATAGGAACTTGTGTGTTTAATAAGGAAGATTATGATTAATCAACACCTAGTCAAAGTGGGCTATTCCATCATATAATCAAATATAATCATTAAGGTTTTTATCATATATTAATCCTTAACCAATTCCTATAATTATTTATTTAGTTAATAAATAGACATACAAGGTATATTAGGAAACCACTGATAAGGATAAGTTTAATCTTTAAGCACACATATATCTAGTGTAACCAATGATTATCCAATCTCATATAAGCATTGATGATAATTTAGTGAACTTCCAATAAATAAGGGTTGTATTATGATATCAGATTTAATAAAATTTAAGAGTACATGGGATATATCTAAAATACCATGACACCATTAATGATAAAATCCATAGTACTAACATGTGGATCCATAAACAAAATCATTAATCTAGCTTACTTCATTGCTCAAGCAATAGAAGTAAGCTCACTCAAATGAAATTATGAATAATAGGCATTCGTTTCTATTAATACCATGATGATAATATAATTTTAGAATTGCCAAGAGATTAATTTCATAATCTACTTACAATAGCTTAATTTTCAACCAAGATCCAATTTATATTGAACCCATGTGTTTAGTAAAAATATTAAAAATTGATGTATATCTTAAATCCTTAAGGCAAAACAGATTGCATAAGTCAAGCACAATTATTTATTTTGGCTAAAGTTATAATTATGAAACCATACATTCATATACTATCATAATGAAAGTAACCTTGAAGAGTATGCATTTAAACACCTAATAGGGTCTATAGTTATTTATATTACTAAAGTAAGCCCAAGTTTATGTCATTATTGATCGTGTTCCAAAATAAAAATATCTCCCATTTCAATTAGCTATTATGAAAGGCTAATGTAATAACAAATGGTAAGTTCACATACTAAATAGACATTATATTCTATGATAATGTCATCAATAAATGCTTATTATATAAATTATGTAAAAACATGCATAATTCCATCAAGGAGATTTAAAACCTTACACCATTTTTGGCACACCATAAAATGACACCATAATATTTTTATGTAAATCAAAGTTAAGGGGATTTAGTTCCCATTTATCCAACAATAACATTTTCCAAATTCTTTCCTACTTAAAATTGCAAGTATAACTCTTACTCATGTAGATATAACAATATGCAAGATCAAAAATTACATAATGAATTATAATTCACATTACCACTCATGTAGTGAATAGATCCCAATATGAGTGTGTATCCAAGATTAAATATAACTAGTTAGTTATATGAGAACAATATAACCATTCTCAAAATGTCTCTATGTCATATCCAATAATGTCCATATCCTAACATAATAATATTATAGAATTGCATAAAGTAATAAGAGAGAACCACATCATAGAATAGATCATCAGCCACCATCCATGGATTTAACATCATATGTCAATAAATATGGATGAGAGATAAGATGCCAATTACAATGCAGGTATAATAATGAAATAATAAAATGCAATAAGAGGGTCACTCCTCCAAATTAACCTTATGATTCCAACCATTGATGGCCCTTACCACCTCCAACCATTATCTTGGTGGAGGATTTTGACAACAAAGTACTCAGGTGAGATAAGAGATACAGACATAATACTAAGCCACCAATAAGGAGTTAAAACACCATCCCTAGGGATAAAAGGAACAATGCATAAAATATGAGACCATAACACTTAGCCAAAACATGGACTCATTTGAATGTAACACAATTTGACTCAAAGGGATCAACCCCCCCACAGCTGTATTAACTCGATCGAGTCAAATGGGAAGGAATAACACTCATAATAAATGGTGAACTCAATTGGGTTTAATAATGACCAACTATGATGAATATTTATTTCTTTGATTAAGCCAATAATTTGAAATGTAGTGAAAAGGCAGCCTTATTCAAACAAAGGAAATAACATAATCAATAATATATCACTAGAACTTTCAACATGATAGCTTGTGAAATGACCTACTCCATATCAA
>JARHVA010010177.1:0-2500 GCA_037957365.1 Torreya grandis
CAAAGCCACAACCTTCTGTATCCTAGAAATCCAACTAACCATTTTATCACCAAAAGTAAATATATAACTTATCATACTTATCCTATTATCAATATCCCCGACCATATCTAATTCCACATAACCATACAAAGTGGTATCTAATCCACCATAACGTAATACAAAATCCATGGTTCCTTTCAAATATTGAAGAATCCATTTCACATATTTGTCAATGCTCATAACCAGGATCACTCATATACCTTCTCACAACTCCCACTACTTTGGAAATATCTAGCCTAGTACAAACCATGACATACATCAAGCTACCAATTACCAATGAGTAAAGTACCATAGATGTCTTAAGATTTTCAACTTCTATTTTAGGACACTTCTCCTTTAATAATCTAAAGTGGCCTACCAAAGGAGTAACAATAGATTTAGCATCCAACATACTAAACCTTTCCAAGACTTTATTCACATAATATTATTGGGATAAAACTAACTTCCTCTCCTTTCTATCATGAGTAATCCTCATACCAAGGATTTGATTTTCTACACCCAAATACTTTATCAAAAATGAGTCACTAAGATGTTTCTTAAGCATATGAATGTGTTTTATTTTATTTCCTAAAACTAACATGGCATCCACATACAAGCATAAAATAATAAAGGAACCATCATCAAAATGTTTGATGTACACACAATGGTTAAAATTACACCTTTGATATTATTGTTCTAACATAAAATAATCAAATTTACTTTACCATTGTCATGGAACTTATTTCAGAGCCATACAAGCTCTTCTTTAGTCTACACAACAATGTTCCCTTTCCCTTTGACCTCATATCCCTATGGTTGCTTCATATACAACTCTTAATCCAAATCACCATGAAGAAAAGAATTTTTCACATCTAACTATTCTATGTGTGAATCCTTAACTACAGCTAAACCAAGAATAGTCCTAATAGAAGTCATTTTTACATCAAGAGATAAAATCTTATCAAAATCAATACCTAATTTTTGTGCAAATCCCTTGACCAACATCTTGGCCTTATACCTTTTTCTCCCTTCATCCTCTTCCTTTATTCTAAAGATCCAATTTTTTTTCAATGCACTCTTACCCTTGGGTAGCCTTACCAAATACCACATTTTTTCCTCTAGATCTACACTCCTCATTCATGGCTTGTTCCCATTTCATCCTGACATCTACCAGCATTGCTTCCTCATAACACTTTGGTTCTCCATTGTCAGTGAGTAACAAATAATTCAAAACAGGAGAAAAGTGTTCAAGTTCTTTTCTTACACTAGAATACCTTCTTGCCATAGGATTTTGGGGTCCTTATGTAGAAGTTTATTGAAATAAATCATTGGATACTTTTCCATCTATAATATCATCTAATATTGTGTAATCTTTCTAATCCTATTCATGTTCCTACAATTGATTCTTATACATGACTCTTTCATTAAAGGTTACATCTCTAGACCAAAATATTTTCTTATCTTTAATGTTCCATAAATATAAACCAAATTCATCCTCACGATATCCAACAAAGATGCATTTCTTTAAGTTAGCCTCTAATTTGGTCTCTTGTTGAGGGAAAAAGCCTCACATCTAAAGACTCTAAGAAAAGAATAATCAAAATTCTTACCAGACCAAGATTTTTCAAGAATGCCTCCATCTAAAGCCATATAAGGTCTTTTGTTAATCAAATATACTATTGTGTTAACTACTTATACCCAAAATTATGAAGGCAACCCTGCATGTAACCTCATGCTCATAACATGTTGCATTATTGTTATGTTCATCCTTGCAGATTCCCCATTCTGCTTTGGAGCTCCTAGAACCATCCTTTGCCTATGAATTCCATTGTTAGAACAATAATAAAAGAAATCATTACTACAATACTCACCTCCATTATCTGATTTGAAACATTTTAACTTGATACCTGTTTCATTCTCAACCAAGGTTTTCTACTTCTTAGAAGTGTAAAATACATCAAATTAATTTTTAATACAATAAATATAAAATTTCTTAGTTGCATCATCAATAAAAGTGACATAATAATTGGAAACACCAATAAAAGATACCTAATCTAGTTCCCATACATCTGAATGTACCAACTCTAATTTGTTCTCTTTTTTTGTGGGTCTAACTTTCATGAACTTAACCTACTAATAATTCCCATACACGTAATTTTTGTAAAAAATATATATCCATTTCTTTTAATCTAGGAAACTTATCTTGTAATATCTCCATGCCCTTATGGATCATATAACCAAGGTTGTAGTGTCACATAGTTGTATCTCCATCGGCAACAACTAAATCAAAAGAATTGACACTACTAGTCAAATATAAAGTGCCAAATTTGTTACCTTTTAAAAACACAAGATATCCTTCGGTAACTTTCCAAGAATCTATAGTAAACATAACTAAAAATCCCTTACTACCCAATTTCTCCCTTGAAACCAAATTCTATCTCAACATAGGCACGTGTCTACCATCCTTAAGGATCCATGTATT